>CM065589.1:539153681-539324023 GCA_033119425.1 Bufotes viridis | reverse complement strand
TTCCTGGGTGCAGGGGTCAAAGTAGCTAAATGGTGGCTTCTCCTGTGGTGGTTGATATGATGCCTGATTCTCTGCTGTGTAACCTCTCTCCTCCGTCTGGGTGTAGGGGTCAAAGTAACTAAATGGTGGCCTACTCCTGTGGTGGGTGATATGATGCCTGGTTCTCTGCTGTGGGACCTCTCTCCTTTGTCTGGGTGCTGTGGTCAAAATAATAGTAAGTGACCTTATCCATTGGTGGGTGACTTGAAGCCTGATTCTGTGCTATGGGACCTCACTCCAATTAATATTGTTTAATTTTTATTTATTTTATGTTAACTCATCATTTCCCTATCTACATTTGTTTGCAGGGGATTTAACTACATTTTGCTGCCTTTTGCAGCCCTCTAGCCCTTTCCGGGTGTGTTTTACAGCCTTTTTAGTGCCCAAAAGTTCGGGTCCCCATTGACTTCTATGGGTTTCGGTTTCGGGATGAAGTTCGGGTCGAGTTCGGATCACGAACCCGAACATTTTTCGAAAGTTCGGCCGAACTCGTCGAACCCGAACATCCAGGTGTTCGCTCAACTCTACTCACTATTATTCTCTGATGCCGCGATCAGCGATGAATGCAGCATCTGAAAGGTGCAATCGCAGTTCCCCATCATTGCACCCACTATATACAAAGAAATGCGCTTAGTGACAAAGTAATTTGTCATAAAGCAAGTTTCTTTGTGAAATTCGGCAAATCAGCTGAATCAAATTTTCCATAACTTTGCTCATAATTAATCACTTTGTTTAATTGACCAGCTCCAGTGCATTATGATAAGTCATGAATATTCATGAGCTCCTAGCTTTTTTCACCCCCTGCTGCTGATTCAGTTGGAAAAGAACTGTCAATTAACCTTCTCTGGACCGCCGCACGCAGGATCGCGTGATCTCGGCAGCCCAGTTACTCCTCGTTGACGCGCGGGCACGTCATCTCGCGAGAGGCACTCAGAAGATCGGGGCAGGCTCCGAAGAAGTTCGTCACCAGCCTGCCAGCCAATGATCGTCGCTGGCAGGCTGGTGACTTTTAAAAAAACAAATCACAAGCCATATAATGAAATATATTTATAATATAAATATAATGCATTAAATGGCTTCTGTGCTCTGTGCTGGGTCCTTTTCATCAGTTGGACCCAGCACAGAGCACATGTCACAGTGAGTACACCAAGCACTACATATTTAGCCCCAGATCACCCCCCATCACCCCAATTAACCCCTTGATCACCCCTTTCAATCACCTGTCAATCAGTAGTGAAAGGGAAAAAAGTCATCAGTGTAAACTGTCACTTTTATTTTTCACCAGTATTGACTGCTAGGTTTAGGTTAGTTTAGGCCCCTTTGGTAGGTAGTTAGCTTCCGTTAGCGCCCAGCCCACCACACCGCAGTCACTGATTCGCTGATTAGCATAGCGCTAATCAGCATTTGTACTTTTATAGTATCTGTAAGTGATCAAACCTGATTAGTCAGATCTATAATAGTATTAGTGTCACCTTAGTTCGCCCCCTACCCAAAACGCAGTGTTTGCCCGATCAGGCCTGATCGGTCGCCCACAAGTGTGTTCACCCACGCCCGCACCGCCGCAGTGACAAATTTTTTATTTATTTATTTATCACTGCACAATCACTTCACAAGCGCTGCGGCGATAAAAAAAATCAGTTTTGATCTTTTTTATCAATCGCAGCGGCTTCCTGTACTTCGCTAGCCTCCTATTTGTAAGACAGGCTTGCTTTTTTTCTTGGATAGTCTCAGGGAATACCCCTAAATTTAGTTTTCTAAATGTCAAATAAGGGGTATTCGTCTGAAGAGGCCTACAGGATTCTGACCCAGTTGGATGAGGAATGGGAACCCTCAACTGACGAATCTAGCGGGTCAGAATATAAACCTTTAGAAAGCAGTGGCAGTCTGACCCAAAGTTTGGACGAGGAGGTTGAGGTCCCCGATACCACCAGGCGTACCCGGCACCGTGTCGCTAGACCACAGGTTGCGCAGGATCCGTTTCAAGGGCAGCAGAGTGGGGCTGGCGCTGTCGGAATACGTGGTGAGGCATACACCAGCAGCGCAGCCCATCCTGGACCTACTACCAGCCCTGCCGTAGAACATGGTGAAGTGGCGAGCACCAGAAGGGCAGTTGAAGCTGGTACGGTGGCACGTGCAATAGTTCCCCCTTCACAGCCACTGCACAGACAGGCCCGTAGAGCCCCTAGAATCCCTGAAGTGCTGGCAAACCCTGATTGGCAGCCCCCATCTTCAGCCGCACCATTAGTTCCCTCTTTCACTGTCCAGTCATGAGTTCAGGTAGAGACAGCTCAGATCAGATCGGCACTGGGATTTTTTGAGCTGTTCTTCACTGAGTGTCGTGGCAGAAACAAACCTTTATGCCACTCAATTTATTACCGCCAACCCGGGAAGCTTCTATGCCCAGCCTTTCCGGTGGAAACCATTTCAAGTTTCTGAATTTAAAACTTTTCTGTGCCTTCTCCTCAACATGGGCCTGACAAAAAAGCATGAATTGCGGTCATATTGGTCCACGAACCCAATTCATCACATGCCCATGTACTCTGCTGCCATGTCCAGGACACGATTTGAGACCATCCTGCGTTTCCTGCACTTTAGTGACAACAGCACCTCTCGTCCCAGAGGCCACCCAGCTTTTGACCGGCTCCACAAAATTCGGCCCCTCATAGATCACTTCAACCAAAAATTTGCAGATTTGTATACCCCTGCACAAAACATCTGCATAGACAAGTCCCTGATACATTTTACTGGGCTCCTTGGCTTCAAGCAATACATCCCAAGCAAGCGCGCCCGGTATGGGGTCAAATTGTATAAGCTCTGTGAAAGTGCCACAGGCTATACCCAAAAATTTCGTGTCTATAAGGGTAAAGATCAGACCCTGGAACTGGTTGGTTGCCCTGACTACCTGGGGAGCAGTGGGAAGACAGTCTGGGACTTGGTGTCACCCTTATTGGGCAAGGGGTACCATCTGTATGTGGACAATATCTACACAAGTGTGCCCCTCTTCAGGCATTTGTTCCTAGAACAGATTGGCTGCTGTGGCACCGCGCGACCTAGTCGCCGGGGCTTCCCCCAACGGCTCGTTACCACCCGTCTTGCAAAGGGGGAGAGGACTGTCTTGTGTAACGAAGAACTGCTCGCGGTGAAATGGAGAGACAAGCGTGACGTTTACATGCTCTCCTCTATTAACGCAGACACGACAGTCCAAATTGAACGGGCAACCAGTGTCATTGAAAAGCCCCTCTCGGTCCACGACTATAATTTGCTCATTGGAGGGGTGGACTTCAATGACCAGATGTTGGCCCCATATTTGCTTTCCCGAAAGACCAGACGCTGGTATAAGAATGTGTCTGTATATCTAATTCAATTGGCTATGTACAATAGTTTTGTTCTCTACAGTATGGCTGGGAGAACAGGATCCTTACTCAAATTTCAGGAAGAGATTATCGAGAACCTCCTGTATCCAGGAGTTTCTTTGGCCCCAAACCCCAGTGTAGTGAGCCGTCTACACGAGCGACACTTCCCCAGTGTCGTTGCTGGTACCTCAACCCAACCGCCACCCCGAAAAAGATGTCGTGTCTGTAGCAGGAGTGGAATAAGTAGTGACACCTGCTATTTCTGTCCTGACTGCCCTGACCACCCTGCCCTATGCCTAGGGGAGTGTTTCCGGAAAAACCACACTCAGGTACACTTAGGGACGTAGGGACCGCAGGACACAGGTAGTTTTTACACTCAGGTTCTAGGGTCTTTCAGGATACTAGGTTTTGAGAGACCCTAACACACAGGGGTGCTAGTGTTCTACTGCAGCTATGTGAAACGGTAGAAACCTCTCCTTTCACTTGGGATAAAGTGCATAATGTACTTCACACCATCTCTGTGCGATTTACACTTTACACATTGTCCTATGGGAGAGGAGAGGTTTCTGCAAGGAAAATAAGGAGTGAAAAGAAAAAAAAAATTAAACAGGTAGCAAGAAAAATAATCTTGAGTTAGTTTAGGTTTTAAAAGTTTTATGATGTTCAAGTTTATAAAGTTCGTAATCGTAACGTTCAAATTTATGAGCCTGCTGCTTGTTTTTTTTTCTTACTAACCACCCTTTATTTTCCAGCTGGACCAACCGATGAAAACGCTGCAGCACTGATGTGCATTCTGAGAGAAGCATTGCGCTGCTGTCAGTTTACATGTGAAGTCGATGTATGCGGCGCTGCAGGACGAGATTTCTTCTCCTCCGTACAGGTACGTTTGCCCAGGCATATGAGCTGAGGAGAGGTGTTCCTCCACAACGATCGATTGATTGATGTGAATGGAGAAATCACGTTTGCCAGGACATAGGAGCTGAAGTGGGTATGGATGTTTGGGCGGAGCCCCTATGTCCTGGCAATCGGTACAAAAACCTCACATGTGACCCCATTTTGTAAAGAAGACACCCCAAGGAATTCGCTGAGGGGCATATTGAGTCCATGAAAGATTGAACTTTTTGTCAGAAGTTAGCAGAAAGGGAGACTTTGTGAGAAAAAACAAAAAAAAATCTAATTCCGCTAACTTGTGCAAAAAAAAAGAAATCTTCTATGAATTTGTCATGCCCCTCACGGAATACCTTGGGGTGTCTTCTTTCTAAAATGGGGTCACTTGTGGGGTATTTATACTGCCCTGGCAAGCGTGAGAAGAAAAAAGTAGGGCAATGTGGTTTGGGGTGTATTTTTACATATACCCATGCTGGGTGAGAGAAATATATCTGTAAATTGACAACTTTGTATAAAAAATTGAAAAAGTTGTCATTTACGGAGATATTTTTCACACACAGTATGGGTATATGTAAAAATACACCCCAAAACACATTTCTCTACTTCTCCTGAGTATGGCGATACCACATGAGTGACACTTTTTTGCAGCCAAGATGCGCAAAGGGGCCATAATTCCAATGAGTACCTTTAGGATTTCACAGGGCATTTTTACGCATTTGGATTCCAGACTTCTTCTCACACTTTAGGGGCCCCTAAAATGGCAGCACAGTATAAATACCCCACATGTGACCCCATTTGAGAAAGAAAACACCCCAAGGTATTCCGTGAGGGGCATGGCGAGTTCATGTAAAATTTTATTTTTTGTCACAAGTTAGTGGAATATGAGACTTTGTAAGAAAAACTTGTGCCAAAAAAAAAAACTTCTATGAACTCGCCATGCCCCTCACTAAATACCTTGGGGTGTTTTCTTTCTAAGATGGGGTCATTTGTGGGTATTTATACTGTCCTAGTGTTTAGGGCCTCTAAGCGTGAGAAGAAGTCTGGAATCCAAATGCGTAAATACCTGTGAAATCTAAAGATACTCCTTGAATTAGGGCCTTTGCGCATCTTGGCTGCAAAAAAGTGTCACTGATGTGGTATCTCCGTACTCAGGAGAAGTAGGGCGATGTGTTTAGGGGTGTATTTTTACATATACCCATGCTGGGTGAGAGAAATATCTCTGTAAATTGACAACTTTGTATAAAAAATGTAAAAAGTTGTCATTTACGGAGATATTTTTCACACACAGTATGGGTATATGTAAAAATACACCCCAAAGCACATTGCCCAACTTCTCCTGAGTATGGCAATACCACATGTGTGCCACTTTTTCGCAGCCAAGATGCGCAAAGGGGCCCTAATTCCAAGGAGTACCTTTAGGATTTCACAGGGCATTTTTAGGCATTTGGATTCCAGACTTCTTCTCACGCTTTAGGGGCCCCTAAAATGCCAGGGCAGTATAAATACCCCACAAATGACCCCATTTCGGAAAGTAGACACCCTAAAGTATTCGCTGATGGGCATAGTGAGTTCATGGAAGTTTTAGTTTTTTGTCACAAGTTAGCGGAAGTGGATTTTTTTTTTCAAAAAATTTCATTTTCCGCTAACTTGTGACAAAAAATAAAAACTTCCATGAACTCACTATGCCCATCAGCGAATACCTTTGGGTGTATACTTTCCGAAATGGGGTCATTTGTGGGGTGTTTGTGCTGTCTGGGCATTGTAGTGCCTCAGGAAACATGACAGGTGTTTAGAAAGTCAAAATGCAGAAATTCACTTTTTTGCACCATAGTTTGTAAAGCTATAACTTTGACCCAAACCAATAAATATACACTTCTTGCATTTTTTTTTATCAAAGACATGTAGAATAAAAAATTTTGTGAAAAATTTATCTAGAAATGTAGTTTTTTAAAAAAAAAATTACAACAGAAAGCAAAAACATTTTGGTCATTTTTGATTCATAGCAAAAAAAGTAAAAATGTCAGCAGCAATGAAATGCCACCAAATGAAATTTCTATTAGTGAGAAGAAAAGGAGGTAAAATTAATTTGGGTGGTAAGTTGCATGACCGAGTAATAAACGGTGAAAGTAGTGTAGTGCAGAATTGTAAAAAGTGGCCTGGTCATTAAGGGTGTTTAAGCTATGGGGGGCTGATGTGGTTAAAGGCAGATGGGTGGGGAGAGCCTTGAGTTCATGAATATGGGGACTTGGCATGTGCTGGAGCTGTTATAAGCTAGCAGCATAAAACTGCTGACACTGTGGGGAGGGGGGGGGACGCTGACACTCGGACTTGTATATTATTACTCATTCCATGTGTTATTAGTGCTTCTGTGGCCCCATACCACTGGGTGCCTTGTAGTCACGTATGCGCATGTGTTGACAGCTATAATTTAGACTTTTGCTATATTTATGCATATACACCCCTGTGTAAAGGTTTCCTAATTGTTATCTGTACCACCAATCATGTTGATCAAGATTATATGTCGTTTTAAATATGAATTGTTTTATAACGGTAATAATAAAGTGATTATTCGTATTTGATTTCCGGTGTGGTGAATTGGTTTATATATACATAAGGGACTCCGGTTATTTGGGCATCATCCCAACGCCAGATTTTGGTTTGTTGCAAACTGGTTGTGTAATATGGCATTCTTTAACTGTTTGTTAATTATTTACTGTATTTGTACAGTACTGTGCAATTACTATGTTCAGTAAGTGGTTTGAGTAGTTTAATATTATTTAATATTTGAGTTTAATATTTAATGTTATTTATTCATTGCATTTGTTTGTGCAATAAAATAGTTTCTCACATTTTTCTTTTGCTATATTTGTAGAATATTATATGGTTTGTGTGCGGATGTTCATGCACATGACCCTATTTTGGATCTGTATCATACATGGATTCCACCATGATAGCAAAGACAGAAAAAAAATAACTGTCAGCCTAAAGTAAAGTAAATGTTTGTCGGCATCTTCAAATGAAAAAGTTTACTGGAGTGAATACTGCGTTCGCCACCACGTATTGACTCCTATAGGGTCTTACTCAAGTGGTCAAGACACTTGAGAAAGACCCTATAGGGATGGTTACACGGTGGCCTATTGACTCCAGTACACTTTTCCTTTTGAAGATGCCGACAAACATTTACTTTGGATATTGTTTAGGATGAGAGAAAGGGTGGTTCATCAAGGATAAGGAATTTCCATGTGTGAGTGATATCCAAACTACTACTGACTGTAAATAACAGATAAATCAGCTACAATGAGTTGCTTAATGATAAACAGTTTGAAATACCACACATTGTGTTGTGCACTAAACTGCAAAGATTCATGTATGTAAGCCCAAAAAATGAACAAGTAATATTTCCGTTTATGGCAGCAGTAGGGTGGGCCCCTAGAATGACTTCCACTGGTGGACTTGGCACCCCAGTCCGACACTGGAAACAATCCTATTACACCTTGCTGCACTGACTGGGGAACCAAAGTGCTTTTATACAGCTCTGGAATTCCAGCAAACTGTTCTTTTTATTGGGGTGCAAGTGCTGTTTGATAAAGCCATTAACAGGGTTTATTACAAGGAAATATATGTAAGTCTTATTTGCCCTTGTGCGGTGCAGTTATATGTTCTAAAGCATTTTTTTGCTTGTATTAGTGGGCAAAAAGGGATTATTTGCCGTTGTGTGGTGAAGTGCTAAAATGACAGCCCTTTTTGTCGTGTATTAGTGGCAAAAGAAAAAATATATTTGCCATTCAGCGGTGCAGTTATATGCTCTAAAGCATTTTGTGGCGTGTATAAGTGGGAAAAAATATATATATTTGCCGTTCAGCGGTGCAGTTATATGTTCTAAAGCCTTCTGTGGCTTGTATTAGTACTTAGTGCAGAGAGAGACGTGTCTGCAGGCGCTTGGGACGCTGATAGGAATGACTGGATTGTGGTGAAAAAACGATTTATAAGTGCAGGGAAAGGATAGGGAGAAATTGTTCCCCAGCAATTATGTAGAACAGCGTTCAGTTGGGGAGGTTACAAACTGGGTAATAAGAACAATCCTATTACACCTTGGTGTACTGATTGGGGATCCAAATTGCCAAATTGCTCATTCTAGCAAACAGTTCTTGTTATTGGGTTCAAGTGCTGTTTGATACAGCCATTAACAGGGTTTATTACAAGGAAATATTTCTACAGTAAGTCTTATTTGACCTTGTGCGGTGCAGTTATATGTTAAAAAGCCCCTTTGCCGTGTATTAGTGGCAAAAGAAAATATATTTGCCCTTGTGCGGTGCAGTGATATACTAAAAAGCCCAGTTTGCTATGTATTAGTGGCGAAATAAAAATATATTCGCCATTCATCGTTCCACTTATCTGTTGAAAAGCCTTTTGTGTTGTGGAAAAGTGGAAAAAATTAGGGCCAAATTGCCGTTCTGCGGTGAAGTGATATATTCAAAAGCCTAGTATGCTGAGTATTAGTGGTGAAATAAAAATATATTCGCCGTTCATCGTTGCACTTATCTGTTGAAAAGCCTTTTGTGTTGTGGAAAAGTGGAAAAAAATTAGGGCCTAATTTCCATTCTGCGGAGCAGTGATATATTCAGAAGCCCAGCTTGCCATTTATTAGTGGCAAACTAAAAATATATTCGCTGTTTATCGTTGCACATATCTATTGAAAAGCCTTTTGTGTTGTGGAAAAGTGGAAAAAAATCAGGGTCTATTTGCCTTTCTGCGGTGCAATGATATATTCTAAATCCAAGTTTGTCATGTTGCATTTATCTGTGTTGCACTTATCTATTTATGTGTTGGACGTATCTGTTGAAAAGCCTTTTATATTGTGTAAAAGTAGAAAAAAATTTGGACCTATTTGCCGTTCTGTGGTGCAGTGATATATTCTACAGCCCTGTTTGCCGTGTATTAGTGGCAAAAGAAAAACATATTTGCCCTTGTGCGATGAAGTGATATATTCAAAAGCCTAATTTGCTGTGTATTAGTGGCAAAATAAAAATATATTCACTGTTCATCGGTGCATTTATCTGTTGAAAAGCCTTTTGTGTTTTGCAAAAGTGGAAAAAAATGATGGCCTAATTGACGTTCTGCGGTGCAGTGATATATTCAAATGCCCAGTTTGCCGTGTATTAGTGGCGACTGGCAAACTAAAAATATATTTGCTGTTCATCGTTGCACTTATTTGTTGAATAGCCTTTTGTGTTGTGGAAAAGTGGAAAAAAATTAGGGCCAAATTTCCGTTCTGCGGTGCAGTGATATATTCAAAAGCCAAGTTTGCTGTGTATTAGTGGCGAAATTAAAATATATTCGCCGTTCATCGTTGCACGTATCTGTTGTAAAGCCTTTTGTGCTGTGGAAAAAATTAGGGCCTATTTGCCTTTCTGCGGTGCAGTGATATCTTCTAAAGCCTAGTTTGCCATGTTGCACTTATCTGTGTTGCACTTTTCTGTTTCTGTGTTGCACTTATCTGTTGAAAAGCATTTCGTGTTGTGTAAAAGTCGAAAGAAAGTGAAAGAAAAAATATTTGGTCTAACATTTGATTATTTGATCTAACAGCATGTCAGACAGAGAAGTGCCCAGACCTGCACAAGTGAGTGGAAGAGGCCTAAATTTTTATGGCGTAGGCAGAGTTCGCAGTAGAAAAAGGGGGTGTTGCAGCAGGGGTATCAGCGAGAGGCCTGAGCTCCCGGTGTCATCTAGCAGTCGTGTCTTGACCAGCAACTGAACGGTTCTTGAATGGTTGACTCGGTCATCCACTTCGTCCCTAATTACATTAGACACCCCCAGCCAAGAGTCGGTGGGTTCCTATGACAAGACACTTAGTTGGCATTGCCCGCGAGCAGGCCCTGTGCCCCCACCTGTCCTGAACCTTCCTAAGTCATTTTCAGTACCCTTAGCATGAGAAGTATTATATTCCATTGGCTCGGGTCCACTTTTCAGCGAGTACGAGCTACTAGAGGATAGTCAGAAGCTACTGCCCAGCCAACATCTGGAGGAGACCTCTGCTGCTTCCTCCACTAGGCGGGCAAGTAGTGATAAGGAGCGTGGCATGGGTCCTGGTATTGCGCGCGATCAGGCTCCAAACCCAGAGACAGATGAGGAGGACATCAGTGACATACAGACACTACTCGATGATGATGTAGCTGATCGCAATTGGGAGCCGGGTGACGAAGGGGCTTCATCATCATCGGTAGAAGAGGGTGGCGGCTTGCCCGTCAGCCAGCGGCGCAGCCAGCAAGTCGCTAGAATGGCCGGGAGTCAGCAGGGTGGCAGCAGTGGGAGGTCAGGAGCAAAACATGCTCGGGTAGACCACCTGCTTTGCAGGAGCCAACCTGCCCGGGAAGTAGCGGTGCACGGGTTCACCGTCTTATGGAACGTCTTAGCAGGGTTCACAGTCGGTTGGTGCATAGTGTTGGGGGTAAAATCACCTACTCGGCGTAAAAATACCCTGTGAAATCCTAAAGGTACTCCATGGAATTAGGGCCCCTTTGCGCATCTTGGCTGCAAAAAAGTGTCACTGATGTGGTATCTCCGTACTCAGGAGAAGTAGGGCGATGTGTTTAGGGGTGTATTTTTACATATACCCATGCTGGGTGAGAGAAATATCTCTGTAAATTGACAACTTTGTATAAAAAATGTAAAAAGTTGTCATTTACGGAGATATTTTTCACACACAGTATGGGTATATGTAAAAATACACCCCAAAACACATTGCCCTACTTCTCCTGAGTATGGCGATACCACATGTGTAGGCATTTGGATTCCAGACTTCTTCTCACACTTTAGGGGCCCATAAAATGGCTGCACAGTATAAATACCCCACATGTGACCCCATTTTAGAAAGAAAACACCCCAAGGTATTCCGTGAGGGGCATGGCGAGTTCATGTAAAATTTTATTTTTTGTCACAAGTTAGTGGAATATGAGACTTTGTAAGAAAAAAAAAAAAAAAAACAATTTCTGCTAACTTGTGCCAAAAAAAAAAAACTTCTATGAACTCGCCATGCCCCTCACTAAATACCTTGGGGTGTTTTCTTTCTAAGATGGGGTCATTTGTGGGGTATTTATACTGTCCTAGTGTTTTAGGGGCCCCTAAAGCGTGAGAAGAAGTCTGGAATCCAAATGCGTAAAAATACCCTGTGAAATCCTAAAGATACTCCTTGGAATTAGGGCCCCTTTGCGCATATTGGCTGCAAAAAAGTGTCACTGATGTGGTATCTCCGTACTCAGGAGAAGTAGGGCGATGTGTTTAGGGGTGTATTTTTACATATACCCATGTTGGGTGAGAGAAATATCTCTGTAAATTGACAACTTTGTATAAAAAATGTAAAAAGTTGTCATTTACGGAGATATTTTTCACACACAGTATGGGTATATGTAAAAATACACCCCAAAGCACATTGCCCAACTTCTCCTGAGTATGGCGATACCACATGTGTGCCACTTTTTCACAGCCAAGATGCGCAAAGGGGCCCTAATTCCAAGGAGTACCTTTAGGATTTCACAGGGCATTTTTAGGCATTTGGATTCCAGACTTCTTCTCACGCTTTAGGGGCCCCTAAAATGCCAGGGCAGTATAAATACCCCACAAATGACCCCATTTCGGAAAGTAGACACCCTAAAGTATTCGCTGATGGGCATAGTGAGTTCATGGAAGTTTTTGTTTTTTGTCACAAGTTAGCGTAAGTGGATTTTTTTTTCAAAAAATTTCATTTTCCGCTAACTTGTGACAAAAAATAAAAACTTCCATGAACTCACTATGCCCATCAGCGAATACCTTTGGGTGTATACTTTCCGAAATGGGGTCATTTGTGGGGTGTTTGTACTGTCTGGGCATTGTAGTGCCTCAGGAAACATGACAGGTGTTTAGAAAGTCAAAATGCAGAAATTCACTTTTTTGCTCCATAGTTTGTAAACGCTATAACTTTGACCCAAACCAATAAATATACACTTCTTGCATTTTTTTTTTATCAAAGACATGTAGAATAAAAAATTTTGTGAAAAATGTATCTAGAAATGTAGTTTAAAAAAAAAAAAAATTACAACAGAAAGCAAAAACATTTTGGTCATTTTTGATTAATAGCAAAAAAAGTAAAAATGTCAGCAGCAATGAAATGCCACCTAATGAAATTTCTATTAGTGAGAAGAAAAGGAGGTAAAATTCATTTGGGTGGTAAGTTGCATGACCGAGTAATAAACGGTGAAAGTAGTGTAGTGCAGAATTGTAAAAAGTGGCCTGGTCATTAAGGGTGTTTAAGCTATGGGGGGCTGATGTGGTTAAAGGCAGATGGGTGGGGAGAGCCTTGAGTTCATGAATATGGGGACTTGGCATGTGCTGGAGCTGTTATAAGCTAGCAGCATAAAACTGCTGACACTGTGGGGAGGGGGGGGGGACGCTGACACTCTGTGCGCATTCAGGTACATGTACATATCTGTAATTTCATTGCACTATTATTAGCACTTTATTGATACCTTTCTGTTGTGGACTTGTATATTATTACTCATTCCATGTGTTATTAGTGCTTCTGTGGCCCCATACCACTGGGTGCCTTGTAGTCACGTATGCGCATGTGTTGACAGCTATAATTTAGACTTTTGCTATATTTATGCATATACACCCCTGTGTAAAGGTTTCCTAATTGTTATATGTACCACCAATCATGTTGATCAAGATTATATGTCGTTTTAAATATGAATTGTTTTATAACGGTAATAATAAAGTGATTATTCGTATTTGATTTCCGGTGTGGTGAATTGGTTTATATATACATAAGGGACTCCGGTTATTTGGGCATTATCCCAACGCCAGATTTTGGTTTGTTGCAAACTGGTTGTGTAATATGGCATTCTTTAACTGTTTGTTAATTATTTACTGTATTTGTACAGTACTGTGCAATTACTATGTTCAGTAAGTGGTTTGAGTAGTTTAATATTATTTAATATTTGAGTTTAATATTTAATGTTATTTATTCATTGCATTTGTTTGTGCAATAAAATAGTTTCTCACATTTTTCTTTTGCTATATTTGTAGAATATTATATGGTTTGTGTGCGGATGTTCATGCACATGACCCTATTTTGGATCTGTATCATACATGGATTCCACCATGATAGCAAAGACAGAAAAAATAACTGTCAGCCTAAAGTAAAGTAAATGTTTGTCGGCATCTTCAAATGAAAAAGTTTACTGGAGTGAATACTGCGTTCGCCACCACGTATTGACTCCTATAGGGTCTTACTCAAGTGGTCAAGACACTTGAGAAAGACCCTATAGGGATGGTTACACGGTGGCCTATTGACTCCAGTACACTTTTCCTTTTGAAGATGCCGACAAACATTTACTTTGGATATTGTTTAGGATGAGAGAAAGGGTGGTTCATCAAGGATAAGGAATTTCCATGTGTGAGTGATATCCAAACTACTACTGACTGTAATTAACAGATAAATTATCAGCTACAATGAGTTGCTTAATGATAAACAGTTTGAAATACCACACATTGTGTTGTGCACTAAACTGCAAAGATTCATGTATGTAAGCCCAAAAAATGAACAAGTAATATTTCCGTTTATGGCAGAAGTAGGGTGGGCCCCTAGAATGACTTCCACTGGTGGACTTGGCACCCCCGTCCGACACTGGAAACAATCCTATTACACCTTGCTGCACTGACTGGGGAACCAAAGTGCTTTTATACAGCTCTGGAATTCCAGCAAACTGTTCATTTTATTGGGGTGCAAGTGCTGTTTGATAAAGCCATTAACAGGGTTTATTACAAGGAAATATATGTAAGTCTTATTTGCCCTTGTGCGGTGCAGTTATATGTTCTAAAGCATTTTTTTGCTTGTATTAGTGGGCAAAAAGGGATTATTTGCCGTTGTGTGGTGAAGTGCTAAAATGACAGCCCTTTTTGTCGTGTATTAGTGGCAAAAGAAAAATATATTTGCCATTCAGCGGTGCAGTTATATGCTCTAAAGCATCTTGTGGCGTGTATAAGTGGGAAAAAATATATATATTTGCCGTTCAGCGGTGCAGTTATATGTTCTAAAGCCTTCTGTGGCTTGTATTAGTACTTAGTGCAGAGAGAGACGTGTCTGCAGGCGCTTGGGACGCTGATAGGAATGACTGGATTGTGGTGAAAAAACGATTTATAAGTGCAGGGAAAGGATAGGGAGAAATTGTTCCCCAGCATTTATGTAGAACAGCGTTCAGTTGGGGAGGTTACAAACTGGGTAATAAGAACAATCCTATTACACCTTGGTGTACTGACTGGGGATCCAAATTGCCAAATTGCTCATTCTAGCAAACAGTTCTTGTTATTGGGTTCAAGTGCTGTTTGATACAGCCATTAACAGGGTTTATTACAAGGAAATATTTCTACAGTAAGTCTTATTTGACCTTGTGCGGTGCAGTTATATGTTAAAAAGCCCCTTTTGCCGTGTATTAGTGGCAAAAGAAAAATATATTTGCCCTTGTGCGGTGCAGTGATATACTAAAAAGCCCAGTTTGCAATGTATTAGTGGCGAAATAAAAATATATTCGCCATTCATCGTTCCACTTATCTGTTGAAAAGCCTTTTGTGTTGTGTAAAAGTGGAAAAAAATTAGGGCCAAATTGCCGTTCTGCGGTGAAGTGATATATTCAAAAGCCTAGTATGCTGAGTATTAGTGGTGAAATAAAAATATATTCGCCGTTCATCGTTGCACTTATCTGTTGAAAAGCCTTTTGTGTTGTGGAAAAGTGGAAAAAAATTAGGGCCTAATTTCCATTCTGCGGAGCAGTGATATATTCAGAAGCCTAGCTTGCCATTTATTAGTGGCAAACTAAAAATATATTCGCTGTTTATCGTTGCACATATCTATTGAAAAGCCTTTTGTGTTGTGGAAAAGTGGAAAAAAATCAGGGTCTATTTGCCTTTCTGCGGTGCAATGATATATTCTAAATCCAAGTTTGCATTTATCTGTGTTGCACTTATCTATTTATGTGTTGGACGTATCTGTTGAAAAGCCTTTTATATTGTGTAAAAGTAGAAAAAAATTTGGACCTATTTGCCGTTCTGTGGTGCAGTGATATATTCTACAGCCCTGTTTGCCGTGTATTAGTGGCAAAAGAAAAACATATTTGCCCTTGTGCGATGAAGTGATATATTCAAAAGCCTAATTTGCTGTGTATTAGTGGCAAAATAAAAATATATTCACTGTTCATCGGTGCATTTATCTGTTGAAAAGCCTTTTGTGTTTTGCAAAAGTGGAAAAAAATGATGGCCTAATTGACGTTCTGCGGTGCAGTGATATATTCAAATGCCCAGTTTGCCGTGTATTAGTGGCGACTGGCAAACTAAAAATATATTTGCTGTTCATCGTTGCACTTATTTGTTGAATAGCCTTTTGTGTTGTGGAAAAGTGGAAAAAAATTAGGGCCAAATTTCCGTTCTGCGGTGCAGTGATATATTCAAAAGCCAAGTTTGCTGTGTATTAGTGGCGAAATTAAAATATATTCGCCGTTCATCGTTGCACGTATCTGTTGTAAAGCCTTTTGTGCTGTGGAAAAAAATTAGGGCCTATTTGCCTTTCTGCGGTGCAGTGATATCTTCTAAAGCCCAGTTTGCCATGTTGCACTTATCTGTGTTGCACTTTTCTGTTTCTGTGTTGCACTTATCTGTTGAAAAGCATTTCGTGTTGTGTAAAAGTCGAAAGAAAGTGAAAGAAAAAATATTTGGTCTAACATTTGATTATTTGATCTAACAGCATGTCAGACAGAGAAGTGCCCAGACCTGCACAAGTGAGTGGAAGAGGCCTAAATTTTTATGGCATAGGCAGAGTTCGCAGTAGAAAAAGGGGGTGTTGCAGCAGGGGTATCAGCGAGAGGCCTGAGCTCCCGGTGTCATCTAGCAGTCGTGTCTTGACCAGCAACTGAACGGTTCTTGAATGGTTGACTCGGTCATCCACTTCGTCCCTAATTACATTAGACACCCCCAGCCAAAAGTCGGTGGGTTCCTATGACAAGACACTTAGTTGGCATTGCCCGCGAGCAGGCCCTGTGCCCCCACCTGTCCTGAACCTTCCTAAGTCATTTTCAGTACCCTTAGCATGAGAAGTATTATATTCCATTGGCTCGGGTCCACTTTTCAGCGAGTACGAGCTACTAGAGGATAGTCAGAAGCTACTGCCCAGCCAACATCTGGAGGAGACCTCTGCTGCTTCCTCCACTAGGCGGGCAAGTAGTGATAAGGAGCGTGGCATGGGTCCTGGTATTGCGCGCGATCAGGCTCCAAACCCAGAGACAGATGAGGAGGACATCAGTGACGTACAGACACTACTCGATGATGATGTAGCTGATCGCAATTAGGAGCCGGGTGACGGAGGGGCTTCATCATCATCGGTAGAAGAGGGTGGCGGCTTGCCCGTCAGCCAGCGGCGCAGCCAGCAAGTCGCTAGAATGGCCGGGAGTCAGCAGGGTGGCAGCAGTGGGAGGTCAGGAGCAAAACATGCTCGGGTAGACCACCTGCTTTGCAGGAGCCAACCTGCCCAGGAAGTAGCGGTGCACGGGTTCACCGTCTTATGGAACGTCTTAGCAGGGTTCACAGTCGGTTGGTGCATAGTGTTGGGGGTAAAATCACCTACTCGGCGGTATGGCAGATTTTTGTTAAGCCGCCGGAGGAGAGGAACATGGACATTTGTAAAATATGTGGGCAGAAGGTGAATCATGGCCAGGGTGCCAATGTTGGGACCGCGGCCGTGCGTCAACATATACAGCCTCACCATAAAGTGGCCTGGGAGAAACGTGGCTCCGATGTGATGGTCCAGCCTGCTTCAGCTACCACAGCCTCACTCAGTGGCACGCAGCCATTTTCAGGCATCCAAGGCTCCACTACCTCAGCCGAAGGGAGCTGTCTGTCCTTCCCATTAGAGTTGAACGAACACCTGGAAGTTCTGGTTCGCCGAGTTCAGCCGAACTTCGTCGCAAAGTTCGATTTCGGGACCCGAACTTGACCCCCAACCCGAACCCTGTTGAAGTCAATGGGGACCCAAACTTTGGGGCACTAAAAAGGCTCTAAAAAAGCAATGGAATGTTAGAGGGCTGCAAAATGGGGGTAAGAGCTGGACAATTGTCCTGCAAACAAATGTGGATGACTTAAAATAACATAAAATACATAAACATTAAAAATAATAATCTTTAACTAGATTGAGGAGGTCCATATGGAGTAGGAGGATGAGGAAGCGATGGATGTGGCAGTGTAGGTGGAAGCCGTGGTGGAGGAGGTAGTCGCCAACAACACTTTTTTATTTATTTTAAAAAAAAATTGGGTAGACCCCAAAACATTGGGAAATATAGAAAAGAAAACAAAGAGAAAGAGCGATGGAGTATAACAAAGGCTGGATGAGGCCGGTATACATGTCTATTCTGCACAAGGTATGGACAAGTCCTTTGGGATCCATGGCATGCCTGGTTCATTTTAATGAATGTGAGCTTGTCCACATTGGCTGTGGACAGGCGGCTGCGCTAGTCTGTGATAACGCCCCCTGCCGCTGAATTTACAGAATATATTTCCCAGTCAGGTATGCAGTGCAGATGTAGTTTGAAAGAAAAAAGGGGTACAGATCACCCAACAATCTAAACTCCGCCTAATTTGCCAGTCAGGTATGCAGTGCAGGGGTAGTGTGAAAGAAAAATAGGGTACAGATCACCCAACAATCTAAACGCTGCTGAATTTACAGAATTTATTTCCCAGTCAGGTATGCAGTGCAGGGGTAGTGTCAAAGAAAAAAGGGGTACAGATCTCCCTGCCAGCAATCTAGATTTTTTTCCTAATCTCACCCTTACAGCAGCAGCATCCTATCCCTACACTAGTTAGAGCTGACCTGATGCGTGACTCCCGCTTATTTAGAGCCTGGGTCACATGCGGCACTGGCCAAACACAGCCATGCCATTATTAGGCATGGCTGTGGTGGCTTCTATGGGCCCTGCAGCCTTTCAACAAGCTTTATTAAACGGCCGAACACCGAACTCGAACTTTTACAGTTTGGGTTCGCTCAACACCACTTCCCATCATGTGCTGGTCCTGATGCTCCTGCTCTTCACCCTCCTACTTCTCATCAGTCAGTCTGTCTGCAATCGATCACCGAAGCGATTGTCAAGAGACAACAGAATGCGTGCACTCATCCAACAGCGAAGAAGCTGAATGTGCTCCCATCCAAGTTGCTGATGCTGCAGTCCTTCTCTTTCCAAGTGGTAGACTCATTTCAGGAGAACTGTTGGCTTGTGCCGAGCCGGAGAGTCCAAAGCCGCCATTTCTTTGCCAAAAAGGCAGTACCAGCAATGCACACATATGTAGAACAGAAGGTGGGCAAGTCCTTGCTCCTGTCGGTGTCTGCCAAAGTGCACGGCAGCACCGACGTGTGGAGATGTAACTATGGTCAGGGACAATACATGTCAAATACGCCATAGTCCAGCCATCTGACTGGGGGAATATAATGACTAATCTTCGATTGGTGTCATATAATTTTGTTGTTTAATATTTTACACAGATTACACGTCACACCAGTTTGGATTAATAGATGTGGGCTGAAACGTAGTTCTAATTGCCCCAAGTGTAACTCATCAGGGGAAGACTATTTACACATGTTCTGTTTTTGCATACAAGTATTAGAATATTGGGACACAATAGCCAAGTTGATCTCTGAAAGGCTTAAAATGATGATTCCACACACTCCAGAATGTTGAATCCTTTGCGATTTTTCCTATGTCAACTGTCATAAAAAAAAAAAAATAATAATGTATTGGTCAAAATAGCTTTCTTAGCCAGACTGTTAATTACACGAGTTTGGTTTTCAACTGAAATTCCTACTGTTTATTCCTGGTTGAACCTGGTCAACAAAGTTAAGAGATATGAAAACATTTTGTACAAACAAAGGAATCGTGAAGAAAAATGGGGTGAGGTTTGGGGACAGTGGAGATCCTAGGCTGCCTTCTTCCTGCCCCAGTAGTCTCCCTCCTTTTTTTTTTTTTAACGGAGGATGATAAGTGACGCATTGCAAGGCTTTTGAGTTGGGGAGGGTTGGGGAAGTGTATTGTATTGGGGAGTATGAGGGATTAAAAGGGAGAAAGTAGAAATGATTTATCTGTATGTAAATATGTTGCGGTTTCTTTATGTATTTATAAATAAATCATAATAATAAAAAATATTTAAAGAAACTACAGTCAGGGACAATACATGTCCTTTATGGCCCACTGGGTGAGTGTAGTTCCTGCGCAGCCACACCAGCAACTTTACCAGGTGACGCCACTTCCGTCTCCACGTTCTCACGCCATTGGTCCTGCGACAATGTCCGCCTCTGCCACCTCATCCTCCAATGTTTCCTCAGCCTCCACTGCAGGGACAATTCACAGGGGCCCTCCAGCATACTACATGTGCAGGGCAGGGCACGGAGGTGTCATGCTGTTCTGCACCTCGTTTGTCTGGGCGAACTGAGTCACACAGGGGATGAACTGCTCTGTGTCCTTCATCAAGAAATCGAATCCTGGCTTTCTCCACGACAACTCAAAATCGGAACCATGTTGACCGACAATGGGAAAAACATGTTGTTGCCACTGCGTCAAGGACGGCTGAGCCATGCGCCCTGCATGGCACACGTGTTTAATCTGGTTGTCAAGCAATTCCTTAAGTCTTCCACCCATCTGCAAGACATCCTAAAAATGGCCACCAAACTTTGCATACAATTCAGCAACTCGTACACTGCAAAGCACACCCTCCTTGAGCTGCAGTGGCAGACGGGCATCCCGCAACATAGGCTGATATGCAATGTTTCCACCCATTGGAATTCCACCCTCCATATGTTAGACAGACTATACGAACAGAGAAAGACCATAAACAATTTCTTGATAATCCAAGCAACCAGGAGAACTCCCCTGTGTATCCTCGATGTCAGCCAGTGGCAGCTCATGCATGACACCTGCCGTTTGCTCAGGCCCTTTGAGGAGGCCACGTTATTTGTCTGTCGCCAGGACTACGGGATGAACAACGCCATTCCACTGCTTCATGTCCTGGAACAGATGCTGGAAAATCTGGCTGGTCAGGGGACTGGAGACTTGTGCCTAGATCTCAGGGCCACATGAGCCCTTTGGGGGTTGAACTGGAGGAGGTGGAGGAGGACATTGGAGCACAAGCAATGTGTGGCAAAATGAGTGGTTTTTCTACACAGGTGACAGGAGAGGAGGAGCAGGAGCAGCCAGAGGAGCTACATGGCGATTAAGAAGATGTGGTAGAGGACCCAGACACACCGTGGCAGTATGCAGTGGAGACGGAGACAGGGAGTCCCTCTGAGTCACTTGCACAAATGGCCTGATGCATGCTCACTTGCTTGCATAGTGACAACTGAACTGTCACCTTTCGGCGGACGGATGACTTCTGGCTCTCAACCTTGTTGGACCCTCACTACCGGTCCAAAATAGGGGAATTTACACCCGCTGAGAGGGAGGATAAACTGAACTACTATTAAGACATCCTATGTAGTCAGTTGGCCGCTACCTATCTGCACAATCATCCATCCTCTCACAGGTCTGACCGGGGGGGGGGGGGGACCTCTGCGCTCACGTTCCACTGCCATGGCTGCTGGAGAGGGGTGGGGTGGCAGGAGCAGTACCAGCTCTATCAGCAGCAGCTTGAGTCTAAAGTCGCTGATGAGCAGCTTTCTTCACCCGCCTAGTGATGTAACTACTCACCAGCAGCAGCAGCTAGATCTGAAGCAGGACCTGAACCAGCAGGTGGTGGCATGCTTGGACAGGACCCTGCCTTCCAACATTGAAGATACGCTGGACTACTGGACAGCCAAACTGGAATTGTTGTCACAAATGGCAGAATTTGCCCTGGAAAAGCTGTCCTGCCCATCCAGTAGTGTTGCATCAAAGCGGGTGTTTAGTGCAGCGGGGGCCATAGTTACACCAAGAAGAACTCGCCTGTCCACCCAAAATGTGGAGAGACTGACCTTTGTCAAGATGAATCAGGCGTGGATCAGCCAGGATTTCCACCCACCAATGCCTGATTCATCAGACTAGATCATCCATGGTGCCACACCAGCACTATTACAAAAGAGACCAGTTTCTTATGGCTACCTGCCTCAGCTACCATTCTGATGCTGCCACCTGCCTGATGCCACACACCTAATGCCAAGTCTTCCTTCTTTCACACACCATCTTCAGCTGGTACTGGTATTGCCACCCACCTCCACAATGTCATTGTGCCACTCTGTGGCCTCCTGATGCTGCTACCACCTCCACACTATGTCACCTTGCCACTCTGTGGCTTCCTGATGCTGCTACCACCTCCACACTATGTCACCTTGCCACTTTGTGGTCTCCTCATGCTTCTGCCACCTCCACACTATTTCACCTTGCCACTCTGTGGACTTCTCATGCTGTTACTTCTCACCCTTCCTACTCTATGACGGGGTCATTATTGTCCTTATTTGGCCTTCTTGAAATCACCATTTATTTGACCTTTCTTCTGATCTGTCAGAAGGTAGGAAAAATGAGACGCACAACAAATCCTGTCTGTGTAGCAGCTGTAAGGCCTGGATGGTCCCATAAGAATTGGCTTGTTATTTGGTAGCCAAAAGCAGGAGTAGGTACAAAACACAAAATACATGCAAATATTCCATTCAGGTGTCATCTCTGTTTTGGATCCACTCCTGTGTTTTTGGGCAAAAGCAATACTGATGGATTTCTGACCAAATGCTGACCGAGTGAAGGCGGATGCTCAACAGACAGGTTCCGTTTTTGTGGGTTATTGTTCTGACGGATTAGAGGAAGGGCAAAATAATCAATGACATGAACAAAAATTTACTGCTGACACCCTCTCCACTCTGTCGGGGGGTTCTACTTGTATAAGCGTTTCATAGAACAGGTTCTGTAGACATCTATGTGGAATCAGCTGACAACGGTGTCCTCTTGTCGCTAACATTGACCTGTAAGGCCGAGTTCAGACTTGAGTTATTTGGTCAGTTTTGGCCCCGTCACTGCCCAACTAAGTGAAGTGTGCAGTGATTCTAAGAGCGACGCCTGTCATCTGCATGTCATACGGACTCACAGTATTATTTCACTACCAGAACAGACTCCCTATGCGTGTTACTTCAAGGCACAGTGTTCTACACAATTGTAAAGTTCCTCTAAAGCCAGGAAATAGCTGTTTTTAACGCGATTTGACGCAAATAAATTCTGATAGAACAGAATTTTTCCCCAAAAATTCGGCTAATCGAATTTTAAAAAAATTCGCTCATTTCTAGTTATATGTTCTAAAACGTTTTGTGGTGTGTATTAGTGGCAAAAGTAAAATACATTTACCGTTCAGCGATGCAGTTATATGTTCTAAAACGCTTTTTGTCATGTATTAGTGGCAAAAGAAAAATATATTTGACGTTCAGCAGTGCAGTTATATGTTTTGTGGCTAGTATTGACCGTGAATATTCGAATCGCAAATTTTAATCGCGAATATCGCCACTTCGAGAATTCGCGAATATTTAGAATATAGTGCTATATATATGTATTCGCGAATAGTGTTGATTGCGAATATTCAAATTGCAAATTTATCACAAATGTATCGCAAATATCGTCACTTAGCAAAATCCCTAGCAACCAATAGGAAAATTGGCTACCTCTTAGTGTTGATCGCGAATATACTAATTGCGAATTTTTATCGCTAATATATTGCTGATTTTCGCAATCAAGTAAGTTATGACTGGAGATCATGAATTCTCGAATTTGCTAACTTATGGCAAATATTCGGCCAAAAATTCGGAAAACATCGCAAATTCGAATATTACCTATGCCGCTCAGCTGTGCAGTTATATGTTCTAAAGCCTTTTGTGGCGTGTACTAGTGGCAAAAAAAAAATACATTTGCCGTAAAGCAGTGCAGTTATATGTTCTAAAGCCCTTTTTTGTGTGTATTAGTGGTGAAAAAAAGAGGGCTTATTAGATGTTGTGTGGTGAAGTGAGAAAATTACAGACTTTTTTGGGGTGTTTTAATTTCCTTTTTATTTATTTATTTATTTATTTGATCTAACAGTATGTCAGACAGGGAAGTTCCTGGCCCTGCACAGCGGAGTAGCAGAGGAATAAATGTTTCTGTCGCAGGCAGAGGTCGCAGCAGATTAAGGGGCCTTGGCAGCAGGGGTCACTTTGAGAGGCCTGAGCTCCCAGTGTCAGCCACTGGTCATGTCTTGACCAGCAACCCAGCGGTTCTTGAATGGTTTACTCGATCTTCGACTTTGTCGCAAGTGACATCAGACACCCCCATCCAAGAGTCAGTAGGTTCGTCAGACACAACCCAGAATTGGCATGGCCCAGAGCAGGTCCTGTGCCCTCACCTGTCCTCAACCTGCCCCTGTCCTTTTCTGTTCCCTCAGCCAGAGAAATATTGTCTGCTGTGGGCTCAGCTCCACTATACAGTGAGGACGAGCTACTAAAAGACAGTCAGCAGCTACTGGCAAGCCAAGATGTGGAGGAGCCAATCGCTGCTTCCTCCACTAGGTGGGAAAATAGTGATGAGGAGAGTGGCGTGGGAGCTAGTGTTGCGAGCGGTCAGGCTCCTGACCCAGAGACGGTTGAAGAGGACATCATTGATGTGCAAACAGTACTCGATGATGATGATGTAGCTGATCACTTTTATGACCCGGATGACAAAGGAGCTTCATCATCATCTGTAGAAGAGAGTGGCAGCTTGCCCATGAGCCAGCGGCTGAGCCAGCAAGTCACTAGCGTGCCCGGGAGTCATCAGGGTGGCAGGAATGAGAGGTTGGGAGCCAAACGTGTCCTGGGTAGACCACCCGCTTCGCAGGAGCCTACCTGCCCGGCAGTGGCGTACACGCAATCCATGGGGCCCCGGTGCGAAACTGATCCATGGGGCCCCCTCCCCATCGCCGCCCCCCACCCCTAACCTGCCTCCACCCCCTGTACGCTAAAAACATCCTATATTGTGCTCCAGGCAGTAATCCCTGTATAGTGTCCCCAAAAATAATAGAATTGCCCCTACAGTGCTTCCCCAATAGCAACGCCCCCCATGCTGCCTCCATATAGTAATTTCCCCCACACTGCCCCCCATAGTAATTTGCCCCCACACACACACACACAGTCATTTCGCCCACACTGCCCCCATACACTAATTTCCCCCACACAGTAGTTTCCCACACTGACCCCATATAGTAATGTCCCCCACACTGTAGTTTCCCCACATTGCCCCATATAGTAATTTGCCCCCATAATCATTTGCCCCCACATGTCCCCCCACACCGTAGTTTCCCCAACATTGCCCCCCACACCGTGGTTTCCCCACACCGTAGTTTCCCCACACAGTAGTTTCCCCACATTGCCCCTCACACAGTAGTTTCCCCACTCTGTAGTTTCCTTCACTCTGTAGTTTCTCCCACACTGCCCCTATAGTAATTTGCTCCCCACACTTCCCCTCACACAGTAGTTTCCCACATTGCCCCTCACACAGTAGTTTCCCCACATTGCCCCTCACACTGTAGTTTCCCCCACTCTGTAGTTTCCTTCACTCTGTAGTTCCCCCACTGCCCTTATAGTAATTTGCCCCCACAATCACTTGCCCTCACAAAGTAATTCCTCCATTATCTCCATAATAATTTTTCCCCCACATGTCCCCCAAAGTTGTCACATAAAAATTAATAAAAAAAGAGATAAAAAAAAACTAAAAGCTAAATACTTACCTGCGCTTGCTTGCAGAGAAGACGCTCACACTTCTCTGTGCTGCTGCGTCCCGGCCCCGGTCGTGCTTGATGACGTCATCGCGCACGCCTGTGCCGGGATTTCACTACCGCATAGGCCTCAGGCCTATTAGGCCTGAAGCCTATAGCGGTGAGCGGCGGCAGGGCAGGGAACTATGCGCTCCCTTGCCCCACCGCAGTATGGTGTCAGCGCTCATTCTGGCACCCCAGTGAGAGCCCCGGCACTGGGCCCCGGTACAGCGCTACTGCAGGGGTCCATAGGCGGCCGGGCCCCCTGGAGTGCCGGGCCCGGTCGCAACTGCGACCGCTGCGACCCCTGTATGTACGCGCCTGCTGCCCGGGAAGTAGTGGTGCACGCGTTCACTGTGGGGGCTGAACTGGAGTAGGAGGAGAAGGAGGAGGAAATTAGAGCACAAGCAATGTGTAGCGAAATGGGTGTTTTTTCTACATAGGTGACAGGAGAGAAGGAACTGATCAGCCAGAGGAGCTACAGGGCGATGAGGAAGAGGAGGCTGAGGACCCAGACACACCATTGCAATCTGCAGTAGAGATGAAGGCAGGTGGTGCCATACTTGGACAGTACCCTTCCCTGCCAGTAGTGTGGCATCAGAGCAGGTGTTTAGTCCGGCGGGAGCCATAGTTACACCAAGAAGAATTCGCCTGTCCACCCAAAATGTGGAGAGACTGACCTTAGCCATAAGAAACTGGTCTCTTTTGTAATAGTGTTGGTGTGGCACCATGGATGATCTGGTCTGATGAATCAGGCATTGGTAGGTGATAGACCGGTTTTTGGTGCTGCCTACCTCAGCTACTGTTCTAATGCTGCAACCTGCCGGATGCCACACATCTGATGCCTAGTGCTCCTTCTTTCACCCACCATCTTCAGCTGGTACTAGTATTGCCACCCACCTACGCACTGTCACTGGGTAACTTTGTGGTCTCCTGATGCTGCTGTTAACTCTACACTATGTCACCTTGCTACTCTGTGGTCTCCTGATGCTGCTACCACCTCCCCACTCTGTCACCGGGTCACTCTGGTCTCCTGATGCTGCTGCCACTTCCACACTATGTCACCTTGCCACTCTGTGGTCTACTCATGCTGCTGCCACCTCCACACTTGTCATTTTGCCACTCTATGGCCTCCTCCTGATGCTGCCGCCAGCTTCAGACTCTGTCATTGGGCCACTCTGGTCTCCTCATGCTGCTTCCACCTCACCACTATATCATAGGGCCACTCGGTGGACTTTTCATGCTGTTCCCACCCTCCCCACTTCATGACTGGGCCACTATTTTGCCTTTCGGCCTGGCTGACATCACCATTTATTTGACCTTTCTTCTGACCTGTCAGAAGGATGGAAAAATGAGATGGACAACAGATCCTGTCTGTGTTGCAGCTGTAAGGCCTGTATGGTCCCATCAGAATTGGCTTGTGATTTGGTAGGCAAAAGCAGGAGTGGGTACAAAACACAAAAGACATGCAAATATTTAATTCACATATCATCTCTATTTTGGATTCACTCCTGTTTTTTTTGTCATTAGCAATACTGATGGATTACTGACCGAGTGGAGGCGGATGCTCAAAATACAGGATCCCTTTTTTGTGGGTTATTGTTCTGATGGATCAGAGGAAGGGCAAAATAATCAGTGACGTCAACATAAACTTACTGCTGACACCCTCTCCACTTTGTCGGGACACTCTACTTGTATAATCGTTTAATAGAACAGGTTCTGTAGACATCTATGTGAAATCAGCTAATAACGGTGTAAAAGGAGTTCGCTTCTTCTTGGCTATAACATTGACCTGTATGGCTGAGTTGATACTTGAGTTTTTTGGTCAGTTTTGGCTACGTGACTTCTCAAATAAGTGAAGTGTGCAGCGACGCCTGTCATCTGCATGTCATACTGACTCACAGTATTATTTGGAATGTGATGGAGGTAGGGCACACAACTAATATCCGGGTCACATATATTGCAATATTAAGAGATAAATTTATTAGACGTTAAAACAATAATAAATAGTGAGTTACAATGTTATCCACAAAAAAGTCCACCAAATCAGTGATCAGCTCAGTTGGGTGAACTAATCTTTGGCTAATGTGAATTGTCCACCTGTTAAATGAAGTGAACCCTAAAATAGTCTACTAATGCTCCAAAAATACTCCAGAGGAAAAAGAAACTTTAAACAAAGTCCAGGTTCAAAAAATATCGGGTCCAATCCGTCTATATGCACCAGACGTTATTATCTATATTCTGGATCGATTGTATACCGTGATTAAAATTGAGCAGCGTCCCGCTCTATTCACACAGCGGCATCCCACTGTTAGAGATGGCCCGAACTATCCGAAGGCGAACAGTTCCCGGCGAACATAGCTTGTTCGCGTTCGCCTCAACGGGCGAACACATGCGATGTTCGGTCCGCCCCCTATACATCATCATTGAGCAAATTTTGACCCTGTACCTCACAGTCAGCAGACACATTCCAACCAATCAGCAGCATACCCTCCCTCCCAGACCCTTCCACCTCCTGCACAGCATCCATTTTAGATTCATTTTGAAGCTGCAGTCTTAGTGAGAGGAGGGAGAGTGTAGTTGCTGCTGATTTAATTTGGAAATCGATAGCTAGGCTAGTGAATTCAGTGTCCACTCCACTCCTGAAAGACTCATCTGATCTCTGCTGTAAGGACAGTGTCCTGACAGCACCCCAAAAAGCCCTTTTTAGGGCTGCAACATTAGTCTGCTTTTTTTTCCCTTTATATACATATTGCAGTTGCCTGGCCTGCCTGTGTGTGAGGAGCTGCAGGCCCTCAGACTGTAGTGTGCCCACTGCCAGTGCCCACCCCTGTCATCCCGTGTGGCACAGGACTTTGCATGAAAAAAAGGCATTTAATTTTTACACTTTAATCTAAGGTTAGTTGCCTGCCAGTGTGTGTCAGGCTGACTTCCACTGACTGTAGTGTGCCCACTGCCAGTGCCCACCACTCATACCGGCTGGCACAGGACTTTGCATAAAAAGGCATTTAATTTTTACACTTTAGTGTAATTTCAGCTGCTTGCCTGCTGCTAGTGTGTGTCAGGCCGACTTCAACTGACTGTAGTGTGCCCACTGCCAGTGCCCACCCCTGTCATCCCGTGTGGCACAGGACTTTGCATCAAAAAAAGGCACTTAATTTTTACACTTTAATCTAAGGTTAGTTGTCTGCCAGTGTGTGTCAGGCTGACTTCCACTGACTGTAGTGTGCCCACTGCCAGTGCCCACCACTCATACCGGCTGGCACAGGACTTTGCATAAAAAGGCATTTAATTTTTACACTTTAGTGTAATTTCAGCTGCTTGCCTGCTGCTAGTGTGTGTCAGGCCGACTTCAACTGACTGTAGTGTGCCCACTGCCAGTGCCCACTCCTGTCATCCCGTGTGGCACAGGACTTTGCATAAAAAAGGCACTTAATTTTTACACTTTAATCTAAGGTTAGTTGCCTGCCAGTGTGTGTCAGGCTGACTTCCACTGACTGTAGTGTGCCCACTGCCAGTGCCCACCACTCATACCGGCTGGCACAGGACTTTGCATAAAAAAGGCATTTAATTTTTTACACTTTAGTGTAATTTCAGCTGCTTGCCTGCTGCTAGTGTGTGTCAGGCCGACTTCAACTGACTGTAGTGTGCTCACTGCCAGTGCCCACCCCTGTCATCCCGTGTGGCACAGTACTTTGCATCAAAAAAAGGCATTTAATTTTTACACTTTAGTGTAATTTCAGTTGCTTGCCTGCTGCTAGTGTGTGTCAGGCCCACTTCCACTGACTGTAGTGTGCCCACTGCCAGTGCCAACCACTGATACCGGGTGGCACACTAGCTTGCCGATAAATAAGGCATTTAATTTTTTAGACAGTAGTCTAAATTCAGTTGCTTGCTTGCTGCCAGTGTGTGTCAGGCCCTCTTCCACTGACTGTAGTGTGCCCACTGCCAGTGCCAACCACTGATACCGGGTGGCACAGTAGCTTGCCGATAAATAAGGCATTTAATTTTTAGACAGTAGTCTAAATTCAGTTGCTTGCCTGCTGCCAGTGTGTGTCAGGCCCTCTTTCACTGACTGTAGTGTGCCCACTGCCAGTGCCAACCACTGATACCGGGTGGCACAGTAGCTTGCCGATAAATATGGCATTTAATTTTTAGACAGTAGTCTAAATTCAGTTGCTTGCCTGCTGCCAGTGTGTGTCAGGCCCTCTTCCACTGACTGTAGTGTGCCCACTGCCAGTGCCAACCACTGATACCGGGTGGCACAGTAGCTTGCCGATAAATAAGGAATTTAATTTTTAGACAGTAGTCTAAATTCAGTTGCTTGCCTGCTGCCAGTGTGTGTCAGGCCCTCTTCCACTGACTGTAGTGTGCCCAATGCCAGTGCCAACCACTGATACCGGGTGGCACAGTAGCTTGCCGATAAATAAGGCATTTAATTTTTAGACAGTAGTCTAAATTCAGTTGCTTGCCTGCTGCCAGTGTGTGTCAGGCCCGCTTCCACTGACTGTAGTGTGCCCACTGCCAGTGCCAACCACTGATACCGGGTGGCACAGTAGCTTGCCGATAAATAAGGCATTTCATTTTTAGACAGTAGTCGAAATTCAGTTGCTTGCCTGCTGCCAGTGTGTGTCAGGCCCTCTTCCACTGACTGTAGTGTGCCCACTGCCAGTGCCAACCACTGATACCGGGTGGCACAGTAGCTTGCCGATAAATAAGGCATTTAATTTTTAGACAGTAGTCTAAATTCAGTTGCTTGCCTGCTGCCAGTGTGTGTCAGGCCCGCTTCCACTGACTGTAGTGTGCCCACTGCCAGTGCCAACCACTGATACCGGGTGGCACAGTAGCTTGCCGATAAATAAGGCATTTAATTTTTAGACAGTAGTCTAAATTCAGTTGCTTGCCTGCTGCCAGTGTGTGTCAGGCCCGCTTCCACTGACTGTAGTGTGCCCACTGCAAGTGCCAACCACTGATACCGGGTGGCACAGTAGCTTGCCGATAAATAAGGCATTTCATTTTTAGACAGTAGTCGAAATTCAGTTGCTTGCCTGCTGCCAGTGTGTGTCAGGCCCTCTTCCACTGACTGTAGTGTGCCCACTGCCAGTGCCAACCACTGATACCGGGTGGCACAGTAGCTTGCCGATAAATAAGGCATTTAATTTTTAGACAGTAATCTAAATTCAGTTGCTTGCCTGCTGCCAGTGTGTGTCAGGCCCGCTTCCACTGACTATAGTGTGCCCACTGCCAGTGCCAACCACTGATACCGGGTGGCACAGTAGCTTGCCGATAAATAAGGGATTTAATTTTTAGACAGTAGTCTAAATTCAGTTGCTTGCCTGCTGCCAGTGTGTGTCAGGCCCTCTTCCACTGACTGTAGTGTGCCCACTGCCAGTGCCAACCACTCATACCGGGTGGCACAGTAGCTTGCCGATAAATAAGGCATTTAATTTTTAGACAGTAGTCTAAATTCAGTTGCTTGCCTGCTGCCAGTGTGTGTCAGGCCCGCTTCCACTGACTGTAGTGTGCCCACTGCCAGTGCCAACCACTGATACCGGGTGGCACAGTAGCTTGCCGATAAATAAGGGATTTAATTTTTAGACAGTAGTCTAAATTCAGTTGCTTGCCTGCTGCCAGTGTGTGTCAGGCCCTCTTCCACTGACTGTAGTGTGCCCACTGCCAGTGCCAACCACTCATACCGGGTGGCACAGTAGCTTGCCGATAAATAAGGCATTTAATTTTTAGACAGTAGTCTAATTTCAGTTGCTTGCCTGCTGCCAGTGTGTGTCAGGCCCACTTCCAGTGCCAACCACTCATACCGGGTGGCACAGTACCTAGCACGCGTAGTACCACTTATCTAAAAAAAAAATGACAGGCAGAGGCAGGCCACCCCGCAGGGGCCGTCGTGGTCGTGGTGCTGTGATTTCCACTGTCCCTGGAATAATGCCCAGTTTTCAGAGGCCACGTACCCTGAACCTGAAAAATTCAGAGGACGTAGTTGACTGGCTTAGACAGGACACCCAATCTTCAACAGCTTCCGCTAAGAACCTTGACGCACCATCCTCCTCCAGCTCAGCTTCGGTCACCTGCTCTCAAGTTACCACGCACCCGCCCGTCGCCACCACCACCACTACCACCACAGCCACCACAGCCGCTTCACTTGATCCGTCAGAGGAGTTATTTACAGATCAGTTGGATGCAACTAGTGATGCGCAACCATTATTGCCAGATGATGTAGATTACGGGGATATGTCTCAGTCAGGCAGGATTACACACATGGACGTACAGTGTGATGATGATGATGATGATGTTGTACCCGTTGGTGCTTCCTTTGCTGAGGTGTCAGATACAAGTGAAGCGGTTGATGATGACATTGTGTCCACGGATGCCACGTGGGTGCCTGCTCGAAGAGAAAAAGAGGGGGAAAGTTCTGAAGGGGAGACAGAGAGAATGAGGAGACGAGTTGGAAGCAGGGGGAGGTCGTCGCAAGGAGTTAGTGGCACAGTCAGACAGCATGTATCGGCACCCGGGGTCAGCCAGACAGCACGCCAGTCAACGCATGCTGTTGCCACCACTAGAATGCCGTCATTGCAAAGCTCAGCAGTGTGGCATTTTTTTTGTGTGTCTGCCTCTGATAAAAGCAATGCCATTTGCAACCTGTGCCAAAAGAAACTGAGTCGTGGGAAGTCCAACACCCACCTTGGTACAACTGCTTTACGAAGGCACATGATCTCACATCACAAACGCCTATGGGATCAACACATGAGTACAAGCAGCACACAAACTCAAAGCCACCATGCTCCTCCTGGTCCAGCCTCTTCAGCCACGTCAACCACTGCTGTCCTCCCTGCCCCCTCTCAACCACCCGCCACTCCATCTCTCACCTTCAGCAGTTCCTGCTCATCTGCCCACAGTCAGGTGTCTGTCAAGGACATGTTTGAGCATAAGAAGCCAATGTCACAAAGTCACCCCCTTGCCCGGCGACTGACAGCTGGCTTGACGGAACTCTTAGCCCGCCAGCTTTTACCATACCAGCTGGTAGAGTCTGAGGCCTTCAAAAAATTTGTCGCTATTGGGACACCACAGAGGAAGGTTCCCGGACAAATTTTTTTTTCAAAAAAGGCAATCCCAAACCTCTACCATGTCATTGAAAAGGAAGTCATGGCATCTCTGGCATACAGTGTTGGGGCAAGGGTCCATCTGACCACTGATACCTGGTCTGCAAAGCACGGTCAGGGCAGGTATATCACGTATACTGCGCATTGGGTCAACCTGCTGACGGCTGACAAGCATGGAATGCGTGGCTCCGCAGTGGAGTTGGTGACACCACCGCGACTTGCAGGCAGACCTACTGCCACCTCCTCTACTCCTACTCCATCCTCTTCGATATCCTCCTCGGCTGAGTCCTCTTCTGCTGCGGCGTCTGGCTGCACATCAACTGATTCCCCCCAGCTCCCCAGGGGCTATTCCACATCCCGGATACGACAGTGTCACGCTATCTTGGGGTTGACTTGCCTGAAAGCAGAGAGCCACACAGGACCAGCACTCCTGTCCGCCCTGAACGCACAGGTGGATCAGTGGCTGACCCCGCACCAACTGGAGATCGGCAAAGTGGTGTGTGACAATGGAAGCAATCTGTTGGCGGCATTAAATTTGGGCAAGTTGTCACATGTGCTGTGCATGGCACATGTGTTGAATCTCATCGTACAACGTTTTGTGTCTAAGTACCCAGGCTTACAGGACGTCCTCAAGCAGGCCAGGAAGGTGTGTGGCCATTTCAGGCGTTCCTACACGGCCATGGCGCACTTTTCCGATATTCAGCGGCGAAACAACATGCCAGTGAGGCGCTTGATATGCGACAGCCCGACACGTTGGAATTCAACACTCCTAATGTTCGACCGCCTGCTCCAACAAGAAAAAGCAGTCAACGAGTATTTGTATGACCGGGGTGCTAGGACAGCCTCTGCGGAGCTGGGAATCTTTTTGCCACGTTACTGGACACTCATGCGCAATGCCTGTAGGCTCATGCGTCCTTATGAGGAGGTGACAAACCTAGTCAGTCGCACTGAAGGCACCATCAGCGACCTCATTCCATTTGTTTTCTTCCTGGAGCGTGCCCTGCGAAGAGTTCTGGATCAGGCTGTAGATGAGCGTGAAGAGGAAGAGGAAGAGTTGTGGTCACCATCACCACCAGAAACAGCCTTGTCATCATCGCTTGCCGGACCTGCAGCAACGCTGGAAGAGGAGTATGAGGAAGAGGAGTCAGAGGAGGAATGTGGCGGCTTTGAGGAGGAGGAAGACCAACCACAGAAGGCACCCCAGGGTGCTCGTTGTTGTCACCTATCTGGGACCCATGGTGTTGTACGTGGCTGGGGGAAGAACAGACCGTCAATGACATCAGTGAGGACGAGGAACGGGAAATGAGTAGCTCTGCATCCAACCTTGTTCAAATGGGGTCTTTCATGCTGTCATGTCTGTTGAGGGACCCACGTATAAAAAGGATAAAGGAGAACGATCTGTACTGGGTGGCCACGCTACTAGACCCCGGTATAAGCAGAAAGTGGCAGAAATGTTACCAAATTACCGAAAGTCGGAAAGGATGCAGCAGTTCAAAACCAAACTAAAAATATGCTTTACACAGCTTATAAGGGGGATGTCACAGCACAACGGGAATCTAACAGGGGAAGAGGTGAGTGTAATCCTCCTCCTACCACGGCGGCAAGGACTGGATGATTTACAGATGTGTCGTTGATGGAGGACATGCGGAGCTTTTTCAGTCCTACTCATCGCCACAGCCCTTCGGGATCCAGCCTTAGAGAACGACTCGACCGACAGGTAGCAGACTACCTCGCCTTAACAGCAGATATCGACACTCTGAGGAGCAATGAACCCCTTCACTACTGGGTGTGCAGGCTTGACCTGTGGCCTGAGCTATCCCAGTTCGCAATAGAACTTCTGGCCTGCCCTGCTTCAAGTGTCCTGTCAGAAAGGACCTTCAGTGCAGCAGGAGGCATTGTCACTGAAAAGAGAAGTCGCCTCGGTCAAAAAAGTGTTGATTACCTCACCTTCATAAAGATGAATGAGGCATGGATCCCGAAGGGACTGACAGTGGGGGATACGTTTGACTAACAAAAGGCCTGATTACATGCCTTGGCCTCAAAATGGTCCCCACGCTGCTGTATTTAATGTCTGCATACCGGATGACTTTCGTGAAATCTCCACCACCAACTAGGGTTCAAGCTGTAATGTTTTAGTCACTTTTCTGCCTGGAAAACATAAATTTTTCCGGCCGCTGCTACAATAGCGGCTGCAACAGTGCCATTATTTTTCAGGCATGTGTACATGCCTAATTTTTCTGTCCTATGGTGCAGCACTGTGGCTGCAAAAACAAACCAAAAAAAAAAGGCACATACAAGTGTCAATTCCCCTTCGTGATCGTTACCTTGTTGTGGTGAAGGGGCTTGCGTATCACAATGAAGCAATCATCATCACCTCTATAAGTGTGTTGGCAATGTTGCCACACCCCAGATGATAAGGCCGTTGCTTCATTATGGGCAGACCAAAAGCGATCGGACGGCTGGATAATATTTCATAGAAAAAACATTAATTTACCTTTTTTTTTATATGTTGTATGGGTTTTTAATACATAAAATAAAAAATCATAATAAAGTCTCTTAATAGTTTATTAGAAATGATGCAGGCAATTAAAAAAATCCCCATCAATTCCAATACACAGCAAGTACAGAGCTCAGAACTAAATTATTTCATGATGTCGTAATGGTTCGCTAATTCGACAATGGTTAATCAATTCGACCGGATAGGGTCCGTAACAGGGATTAAACTGATAGGAATAGTACTAGTTAAGACACCACTTATATAGGGTGTCACAGCACATTGCTCTATGCACGCGCAGTGCCCCAATTTGGGAGTAAGAGGACCAACCAAGCTGCTTTTTCCATCTCCCGGTTCCTGAAATCAATTCAGATTAGTGTATGAGAGTTTGGTCTGTCACTGTCAAGGCAGTCGAAGGTACCCGGCCTAAATTTTTTTTCACAAAAGGCAATCCCTGATATGGGACGTAGCAGGGATTAAACTGATGAGAATAATACTACAGAAAATACGACTCATATCGGGTGTGACAGTAAATTGCACGGCGCAGACGCAGTCACCGTGGTTTAAAACAGAGTGGAGGGAGCCAGCGTTTTTTTAACCATCTCCCCGTTCGAAAAATCAATTTAACAAATGGCCCCCAGATTGGGGAGTCGGGGACGTTAGAGGGATTAAACTGATGAGAATAGTACTACAGAAAATACCACTCATATCGGGTGTGACAGTAAATTGCACTACGCAGACGCAGTGACCGTGGTTTAAAACAGAGTGGAGGGAGCCAGCGTTTTTTTAACCATCTCCCCGTTCGAAAAATCTATTCAATAAATGGCCCCCAGATTGGGGACGTTAGAGGGATTGAACTGATGAGAATAGTACTACAGAAAATACCACTCATATCGGGTGTGACAGTAAATTGCACGGCGCAGGCGCAGTGACCGTGGTTTAAAACAGAGTGGAGGGAGCCAGCGTTTTTAACCATCTCCCCGTTCGAAAAATCTATTCAATAAATGGCCCCAGATTGGGGACGTTAGAGGATTAAACTGATGAGAATAGTACTACAGAAAATACCACTCATATCGGTGTGACAGTAAATTGCACGGCGCAGACGCAGTGACCGTGGTTAAAACAGAGTGGAGGGAGCCAGCGTTTTAACCATCTCCCGTTCGAAAATCTATTCAATAAATGGCCCTCAGATCGGGGACGTAGAGGATTAAACTGATAGAATAGTACTACAGAAAATACCACTCATATCGGTGTGACAGTAAATTGCACGCGCAGACGCAGTGACCGTGGTTTAAAACAGAGTGGAGGGAGCCAGCGTTTTTAACCATCTCCCGTTCGAAAAATCTATTCAATAAATGGCCTCCAGATTGGGGACGTTAGAGGGATTAAACTGATGAGAATAGTACTACAGAAAATACCACTCATATCGGGTGTGACAGTAAATTGCACGGCGCAGACGCAGTGACCGTGGTTTAAAACAGAGTGGAGGGAGCCAGCGCTTTTTAACCATCTCCCGTTCGAAAAATCTATTCAATAAATGGCCCCCAGATTGGGGACGTTAGAGGATTAAACTGATGAGAATAGTACTACAGAAAATACCACTCATATCGGGTGTGACAGTAAATTGCACGGCGCAGACGCAGTGACCGTGGATTAAAACAGAGTGGAGGGAGCCAGCGTTTTTTTAACCATCTCCTCGTTCGAAAAATCTATTCAATAAATGGCCCCCAGATTGGGGACATTAGACGGATTAAACTGATGAGAATAGTACTACAGAAAATACCACTCATATCGGATGTGACAGTAAATTGCACGGCGCAGACGCAGTGACCGTGGATTAAAACAGAGTGGAGGGAGCCAGCGTTTTTTTAACCATCTCCCCGTTAGAAAAATCTATTCAATAAATGGCCCCCAGATTGGGGACGTTAGAGGGATTAAACTGATGAGAATAGTACTACAGAAAATACCACTCATATCGGGTGTGACAGTAAATTGCACGGCGCAGACGCAGTGACCGTGGTTTAAAACAGAGTGGAGGGAGCCACCGTTTTTAACCATCTCCCCGTTCGAAAAATCTATTCAATAAATGGCCCCCAGATTGGGGACGTTAGAGGATTAAACTGATGAGAATAGTACTACAGAAAATACCACTCATATCGGATGTGACAGTAAATTGCACGGCGCAGACGCAGTGACCGTGGATTAAAACAGAGTGGAGGGAGCCAGCGTCTTTTAACCATCTCCCGTTCGAAAAATCTATTCAATAAATGGCCCTCAGATTGGGGACGTTAGAGGGATTAAACTGATGAGAATAGTACTACAGAAAATACCACTCATATCGGATGTGACAGTAAATTGCACGGCGCAGACGCAGTGACCGTGGATTAAAACAGAGTGGAGGGAGCCACCGTCTTTTAACCATCTCCCCGTTCGAAAAATCTATTCAATAAATGGCCCCCAGATTGGGGACGTTAGAGGGATTAAACTGATGAGAATAGTACTACAGAAAATACCACTCATATCGGGTGTGACAGTAAATTGCACGGCGCAGACGCAGTCACCGTGGATAAAAACAAAGGGGAGGGAGCCAGCATTTTTTTAACCATCTCACCGTTCGAAAAATCAATTCAATTCATCTTTTGGGGACCCTTGGTGTTGTACGTGGCTGGGTGGAGGAAGAAACCTTCAATGACATCACCGGGACGTGGCTAGCTTGGTATCCAACCTTGTGCAAATGGGGAGTTTGCGGTTGTGCAAATGAACTGTTTGCGGTGCATTAAAAGGGAGTTTGGTCTGTCAATGTCAGTGAAGCGGGCGTAACCCTTACACTACCTGATCGATACAACATCATACCTGATCGTATACACACACTGGATGTTTTAAAGCACGTTATTCCAAACAATTTAGGAATGTTAGTTGATTTATGCCCTTTATGGATTAAAACCCGACTCTGCGTCCACTACGTAATTTTCCATGGGAGTTTTGCCATAGACCCCCTCCGGCATGCCACAGTCCAGGTGTTAGACCCCTTGAAACAACTTTCTCATCACTATTGTGGCCAGAAAGAGTCCCTGTGGGTTTTAAAATTCGCCTGCCAATTGAAGTCTATGGCGGTTCGCCCCCGTTCGCGAACATTTGCGGAAGTTCGTGTTCGCTGTTCGCGAACTGAAAATTTTTTGTTCGCGACATCACTACCCACTGTTATAAATGCGATCGCTTTCTTTTGCAGTCTGAAGAAATAAATGGTCGGTCTTACCGTGTTTTATGTTGCGATAATATCTCACCTCCCACCATCCGATTTGGAATGAAGGTATCGGGAGTCTGTTCACATGCGATTTATCCACGTTGGCGTTCTTTAGCACGAGGTCCGGGCTTGTATTGTCGGGATCCTCTTTATGCCCAATGCCGAGTCGCGTGTGATGTATCGATGTACGCCAACGCCAACAGAACGCCAACGTGGATAAATCGCATGTGGACAGACTCCCGATACCTTCATTCCAAATCGGATGGTGGGAGGTGAGATATTATCGCAACGTAACACGGTAAGACCGACCATTTATTTATTCAGACTGCAAAAGAAAGCGATCGCATTTATAACAGTGGGATGCCGCTGTTTGAATAGAGCGGGACGCCGCTCGATTTTAATCACGGTATACAATCGATCCAGAATATAGATAATAACGTCTGGTGCATATAGACAGATTGGACCCGATATTTTTTGAACCTGGACTTTGTTTAAAGTTTCTTTTTCCTCTGGAGTATTTTTGGAGCATTAATAGACTATTTTAGGGTTCACTTCATTTAACAGGTGGACAATTCACATTAGCCAAAGATTAGTTCACCCAACTGAGCTGATCACTGATTTGGTGGACTTTTTTGTGGATAACATTGTAACTCACTATTTATTATTGTTTTAACTTCTAATAAATTTATCTCTTAATATTGCAATATATGTGACCCGGGTATTAGTTGTGTGCCCTACCTCCATCACATTCTATTTACTTATTTTTATCGATTGGGCAAATATATTGGTATAGGAGCACCACTCCATAGCTCTAAATTCCCTGGTGCGACATTACATAGTACTCACAGTATTATTTCACTACCACAGCAGACTTCCTATGCGTGTTACTGCAAGGCATAGGGTTCTACACCGCTATAAAGGCGTTTTGAAGCCACAAAATAGCCGTTTTTTTATGCTATTCGATGCAATAGAATTCGCACAAACCAAATTTTTTCTAAAAATTTGGTGAACCTGCCGAATATATATTTTTTTAAATTACTTCCTCTCTATTGATTACCTATCCTCAGGATAGGTTATCAATATCAGATTAGCGGGGTCTTAATCACAGGATACCCATGGATCAGCTCTTTTAGGCCTCTTTCAGACGGGCGTTGCGGGTGCACTCCGTCAAACAGTGCGGGTGCGTTGCGGGAATCGCCGCGATTTTTCCCTGCGAGTGCAAAGCGCTGTCATGCGTTTTGCACGCGCGGGAGAAAAATCGGCACTTTTGGTACCCAGACCCGAACCTGCACTTCTTCACAGAAGTGCATGTTTGGGTCAGAAATTATCCCGCTGGTATTATTTCACATTATAACATAGTTATAATGTAAAATAATACCCTTGGCCATCTCCCTAATGTTTAAACAGGTGCAGAATGGGTTAAAAATAATAAACTAATCTTAACTTACCTGGTCCATTTGATCGCGAAGGCCGGCCTCCTCTCCGTTAGCTTGAAAGATGAAAAGGACCTGTAATGATGTCACAGCATCACATGGCCCAATCACCTGCTCCATCACTATGGTGATGGAGCATGTGATGGTCCATGTGACCACGTGACATCATCCAAGGTCCATAAGCACTAGCCACAGCCTGAGGATAGTGATTAAGGACCTTGGATGATGTCACATGGTCACATGGACCAATCACATGCTCCATCACCATAGTGATGGAGCAGGTGATTGGGCCATGTGATGTGACGTCATCACAGGTCCTTTAGCTCATCGATGCTGCAGGGAAGAGAGGACAGATCGCGACTACGCGATCAAGTGGCTAAGGTAAGTTAACTTTATTATTTTTAACCCCTTCCTCATCATTTAATAATGCATTCTTTATTAAGAATGCTATTATTTCCCTTATAACCATGTTATAAGGGAAATAATAGAGATTGAGTCCCGTTGCTAAGCAACAATGCGGGAAAATCGCAACGCATCCGCACTTGGTTGCGGCTGCTTGCGATTTTCCCGCATCCCCATTCACTTCTATGGGGCCTGCGTTGCGTGAAAAACGCAGAATATAGAACATGCTGCGATTTTCACGCAACGCAGAAGTGATGCGTGAAAATCACCGCTCATGTGCACAGCCCCATAGAAATGAATGGGTCCGGATTCAGTGCGGGTGCAATGCGTCCTCCTCACGCATTGCACCCGCGCGGAAAACTCGCCCGTGTGAAAGGGGCCTTAAGAGGCTGCAGCACTTCGTGAGCACTTAGGCCTCTTCCCGGGCCAGTGATGTCACTATATATCGGTCACGTGACCTAGACGCAACTAGGTCGCATTCAAGCAAACAGGGCTAAGCTGCAATATCAAGCACAGCGCTATACAATGGCACAATACAGAGATATCAGAATGACTGTATAATTTTATGGTTAATACAAGATTATACTAAAACAGATATTGATCTGTATTTCCGTTTTTCTGTTCCGTTCAAATATAAAACATGTCCTCTTATTGTCCGCATAACGGACAAGGATAGTACTGTTCTATCAGGTGCCAGCTGTTCCGTTCCTCAAAAAATGGAATGCACACGGACATTGTCCGTATTTTTTGCAGATGCGTTTTTTGCGGACTGCAAAGTACTGAAAAAGCCATACGGTCGTGTGCAAGAGGCCTAAGGCTACATTCTCATGACCCTATGAATGAGTCTGCATCTGTTCCGCAATTTTGCGGAATGGGTGAGGACCCATTAATTTCTATAGGGCAGCAAAAGATGCGGACAGCACAACATGTGTTGTCCGCATCCGTTCCGTGCCGCGGCCCCGCAAAAAAATATAGAACATGTCCTATTCTTGTCCGCAATAGCGGACAAGAATAGGCATTTCCTATGGCAGCCGCAGCATGTGCGGTCTGCAAATTACAGAATGCACAAATGGCCGGTGTCCGGGTTTTGCGGCTCTGCAATTTGCAGATCCCCTAAACAACACATTTGTGTGAATGTAGACTAATATGCATCAGGTCTATGCAGTCTATGAAGCTGAATGGTGGAGAGGGGAATCATAGATGGTTATAGGTGTTTGAGACCCTTGGTATAAGGTCTCCTTCACACACACTTTCACATTCACGTTTCTCATACATTGTTTGCCATAGAAACCGCTTGCCTTTTTCCCATACTGCTTGTGCCTTTAAAGAGGCTTTTTTGCAAAACAAATGTGTGGTTGTTTTTTTTTTTTTTTTCAGCCGAACTTTTCCCCTTTATAAAAGGGAAAGAAAAAAAAACTGAAAAAAGCCTAACCTGCTGTGGTTTAAAAAAAAAAAAAAAAAAAAAAAACATTACTAGGCATTTCCTAGAGACTTTTCTGTTAACATCTGGAGATGGCGTTTAAAAAAAAACAAAAGCAGCCTCAAGAAAATATCCACCCTAAGGCTACATACACACACGGTCAGGTTTCCTGCTGCAGTTTTGGAAGCCAAAATCAGGAGTGGATGATAAAATGAAGAGAGTAGGAGAGCTTTGCCTTCTCCTCTTTGTTACATTATCTCCCGATTTTGGCATCCAAAACGGCATGTAGAAACCTGACTGTATTGCCGCACCATAAGGACGCCCCCATATTTTTGGTCCACATCGGATCCGCTGTGTGGATCGGATTTGGACCCATTTATTTCAATGGGGCAGCAAAAGATACAGGGGGAGATTTCTCAAACTGATAGAGGTAAACTGTAGTGTTCAGCAAGCATGCTCGGCCGAACTAGCCGTAGCCATGTTGGTTACTGGCATTACAGTGATTGACAGGCCGTAACGCGTCATCGGGTGTTATATAACCCGTCATCGGGTGTTCGGCTCAGTCTTAGTCAGGGAGAGCTGTGCTGAGGAAGGAACAGACAGTGTAGGGAGTGATATAGGAATATTTTTATTAGAAAAACTTTTCAGAGACCCAAAAGTCCTTTTAAGGACTATTGTGTGTGGCAGCAGCAATATCTAAATGGCTAAAACTTTACAGACCCCAAAGTCCTTTTAAGGACTATTGTGTTTGGAAGCAATATCCTGTGCATCCGGCGTGTAATAGTAAGGCCGCTGCAGACAGCAACTTTAGCTGCCCCACATCTCCAGTGTAAAGTGTGCGATCCAAAAAATATCTGTGACAACCAGTATACTTTTTCCATAGATGGTGTCTGCTGTGGACAGTGACATTAGGTGCGCAACATCTCCAGTGTAAAGTGTGCGCATCCAAAAAATACCTGTGACATCCAGTGTACTCTTTCCCTAGACAGTATCGGCTGCGGACAGTGGCATAAGCTTTGCAACATCTCCAGTGTAAAGTGTGCGCATCCAGAAAATATCTGTGACATCCAGTGTACTCTTTCCCTAGACAGTGTCCGCTGCGGACAGTGGCATTAGCTTTGCCACATCTCCAGTGTAAAGTGTGTGCATCCAAAAAATATCTCTGACATCCAGTGTATTTTTTCTGTAGACGGTGTCTGCTGCGGACAGTGACATTACCAGCGCAACATCGGCAGTGTAACGCGTGCGCTGAAAAAATTTATCTGCGACATACAGTGTACTTTTTCAATAGACTGTGTCCGCTTTTGACAGTGACATTACCAGTGCAACATCTCTAGTGTAACGTGTGCGCATAAAAACGTTATCTGTGACATACAGTGTACTTTTTCCGTAGACGCTGCGGACAGTGACATTACCAGTGGTACCTCTCCTGTATAACGTTTCAATATCCCAAATACCTGTGACATTCCCTGTAATTTTTTATTATGACATTATCTGCGGGATATCTCCTGTGTGACGTTTCCACATCTCAAATACCTTTATAAATATTTTTGCGCATACACTTCCAAATCCTACGTTACTGTACGTTACTGTATGTGTGACATACTTTTAAGCATACATAACATTTAGTATGAAGAAGGCGAGCAGTAAGGGATTGGGAAGTGGCCATGATGCTAATGGTGCACACAGATGATGTGGCCCTGGGCGCGTTGAAACTGTGCCTGCTGCCAGAGCACAAGAAATACCTAGCTTCACGTCCCAGTTTGCAGGTTGCGCAGGACACCACTTTTGAAATCAGACCAGTGTGACCAGGTGGTCGGTTGTATTTCTGCAGATAATGCTTCCAGTCGGTTAAGCACCACCCTGTCTTCCACCAAGTCCAGTTTCAGTAGCCAAGGCCCTCGCATATCATTATTTATAGGGTCAGCTCACCTGCAGGCCCTCGCATATAATGTTTTACAGGGTCAGCTCATCTGCAGGCTCTCACCTACAACCTTTTAGAGGGTCAGCTCACCAGCAGGCCCTCACCTACAATCTTTTACAGGGTCAGCTCACCTGCTGGCCCTCAGCCCTAATGTTTTAGAGGGTCAGCTCACCTGCAGGCCCTCGCATATAATGTCATACAGGGTCAGCTCACCTACAGGCCCTCACCTACAACCTTTTAGAGGGTCAGCTCACCAGCAGGCTCTTACCTACAATCTTTTACAGGGTCAGCTCACCTACAGGCCCTCGCATATAATGATTTACAGGGTCAGCTCAATTGCAGACCCTCACATATAATATTTTACAGGGTCAGCTCACCTGCAGGCCCTCACCAACAAGCTTTTACAGGGTCAGATCACCAGCAGACCCTCACCCCTAATGTTTTAGAGGGTCATCTCAGCAGCAGGCCCTCGCCCCTAATGTTTTAGATGTCATATCAGCAGGCCATCAATCATAATTTTTCAAGGTTGTGTATAATGCCCTCCTTTATGTGTAAAAAAGGGTGTATTGTAATTTTTCACTTAATGCATAGGCTTTATGAGTGTAGGGGTTCCACTACATGAACAATTGTACCACAATGTGAATGAAGCCCTCCTTTATATGATGTACAGGTTGTATCGGAGTGCCTCTTGATTGCAATTTTTGGCAGCACTTGCACTTCATATACAAGTAAATATACAGGAAATAATGTTTCCTAACAATTTTTCCTCTAAAATCAATTTTATCTTTGGTTTTGTGCATATTATTGTCAGTCTGTAAAAGTGGAGTACTACTCGGACAACATCGTTCCCAGCAGTGACCTGGGAGTCCAAGATGCATACAGACATCCTCCTCATGCTGTTCCCAAACCATTTCGGTGGTGTTGCCATCAATTTCTGACTTTTTCCTATGAACAAGACACCCTCCCCTCTTCAGAGCAGGGGGTGCCTGGTTTAATGCTCGCTTTCTTCTATTGACTTCCATTATACTCGGGTGAGCACTTGGGTGCTCGATCAACACTAGTAACCTGACTTTTAGTTGTCCATAGCAAGCAACCAGATTCCACCTTTTATTCTCCAAAAGAGCTCTGAAAAATGAAAGGGCGGATCTGATTGGTTGTTATGGGCAACTAAGCGAGTTTTCCTTTTTACAAGTTTGATAAATCTCTCCCACAGACTAAACACCATTTGCTGTCCGTATCCACACATTTTTTCCGTCAGCCCAATGGTATCACAGCATGCACACGACCGGGATCTGTGTTTTGTGGATACGTGATTTGCAGACCGCAAAATACATACCGTACGGTCATCTGCATGAGCCCTAATACATTTGGTGCTCCATATGCCATTTTTTTCCCCTTCTTTATAAATATACATTATATATCTTCTTTGCTACAGAAGATGAATACAGAATATTTGCACAACATTTTCCTCTGTCGATTCTTCTCAGTAATGTTTGTGGCTTATATTAGCAATAAAAAGTTTTGAACTGTTTTATGTAAATATGTTGAGATTAGTTTTGCTAGTTAGTTTTGTTTTTGCCTGATGGCAAAAGAGGGATTTTGAGAACATAAAATCTAAACCTTTTTCACCTGGTTTTCATAACTTTAAATTGTGACTGCACAGCACCACTAAATAGAAAAAAAGCCATAAAATTAATTATGTCTCATTAAGGTGCAATTATCCTCCCTGCACAGCTATAGAAAGAAATTAAAATCTGTAGTAAGCAGAAATTATGAGCAGAACAGCAGTGAAAATGTTCAGCACCAGCAGAATTACAAAAATACACTAAATATCAGTAGTCAAGTGCCCAGACATACAACACACAACAATAGTTGTTATTTTTTTATAACCTAAAAAAATAGATTTCTAAACATAACTGAAACAATTCTATATAAAATATCCTTCAGGTCTTCGGTTGGATTCTGATATTTTGTTCAGGCATAGAAACAGAATACTGGAATGGCCAGATCCAGCATATGGCGGCACTGCTGTCACCCAACAGATCCATTTGTTGTAATGGGGTCCGTTGATTCTGTAACGTCAATACTCTGCCAGACAAAATACCATTGCATTCATTAATATGTTATCTAGGGATCAGCAAATTTGGTTTGCCGAATTTTTCCGGGAAAATATATTCGCAGCGAATTACGTTAAAAATCAGCTATTTTCTTGCTGCTGAGAGCCTTTATAGTGGTGTAGAACACTGTGCCTTGCAGTAACACTATAGCAATAACAAATGACAAAACAGGTGCACACTGTGGTCTTACTAAGCCCTCAAACTGATGTTAAAATTTAGAGGTTAGTCAACATGTCCTTCAGTGGAGGACATGTCTTAAACCCGAGCACCACTCCAAGGTCTCTCAAGTAGCTCGGGACCTAACACTCACCTACCTGTGCCATATGGGCAATACCAGGGGCCAGTGGGCAAAATTACAGGAATGTATTAGGGCGACTCGCAGCAGACTCCTCAGTTACATCCAGCATGTAACCATGCCTGCAATGGGAGGAGAGAGAAGGCTGTGAACCCCACCCAAGACTGGCTGATATGGCCCACCTATATGGTGCACCTAAATATAGCCTGTGGATGGAAAATAGGCTACATTTACATGGGAGTTTATACACCTCCAAACAATTATATATACTAATACCAACTGAAAGGTGGCATGAAGCAGGATGTGTTCAACCCAAAAATGCAGTTGTGCATATATATACAGGGGGGCAGATCCAGGTCTTGGGTGGGGCTTACAGCCTTCTCCCTCCTCCCATTGCAGGCATGGTTACATGCTGTAGGTAACTGAGGAGTCTGCTGCGAGTCGGCCTAAAACATTCCTGTAATTTTGCCCACTGGCCCCTGGTATTGCCCATGTGGCACAGGTAGGTGAGTGTTAGGTCCCGAGCTACTTGAGAGACCTTGGTGTGGTGCTCGGTCTTAAGACATGTCCTCAACTGTAGGACATGTTGACTAACCTCTCAATTTTAACATCAGTTTGAGGGCTTAGTAAGACCACAGTGTGCACCTGTTTTGTCATTTGTTATTGCTATATTGTTATATTACAGATGTAGCAGGGTTAGCACTCCCTCTGTTAACTCAAATTTCTTAACTCATTTCATTATCTTGAGAAAAAAGCCATTGAAAAGCAATTGAAGGTGTTTGCTTAGATTAGATAACCAAACTCAGAAATCTCAGAAAAAAGGAGTGCTAACCATGCTACATCTGTATTTATCACATCCACACTATTGCCATTTTGTGTAGGATGTCTATTGTGGTACTTGTGGTCCACTGCGGGCATCCTCCACAGTATGCATTTTTGCTAAGGATCGCCATTAGCAATGGGCCACAAGTGCAGGATCTGCTCCCCTGTATATATATGCACAACTGCATTTTTGGGTTAAGCACATCCTGCTTCATGCCACCTTTCAGTTATTTTCCTTGCAGTAACACGCATAGGGAGTCTGCGTGGTAGTGAAATAATACTGTGAGTCCGTATGACATGCATATGAGAGGCGACGCTCTTAGAATCACCTTACAGGTCAATCAGCCTTACAGGTCAATGTTAGCGTCAAGAAGAAGCGCACTCCTTTTACACCCTCGTCAGCTGATTCCACATAGATGTCTACAGAACCTGTTCTATTAAACGCTTATACAAGTAGAGCCCCCCTGACAGAGTGGAGAGGGTGTCAGCAGTAAGTTTGTGTTGACGTCACCGATTATTTTGCCCTTCCTCTAAATCGTCAGAACAATAACCCACAAAAAATGGATCCTGTCTGTAGAGCATACGTCTTCACTCGGTCAGCATTTGCTCAATTATCAGTATTGCTAAAGGGGGGGGGGGGGGAACGGAGAGATCTAAAATTGAGATGACACGTGAATGGAATATTTGCATGTCTTAATTTGTGCTTTCTACCCACTCCTGCTTTTGGCTACTAAATCATAAGCTAATTCTGATGGGACCATGCAGGCCTAAAGCTGCTACAAAGACAGGATATGTTGTACGTCTCGTTTTGTCTTCCTTCTGACAGATCAGAACAAGTGTCAAATAAATGATGATCTCAGCCAGGCCAAAAGGCAAATTAGTGGCCCAATCATGAAGTGGGGAGGGTGGGAACAGCATGAGAAGCCCACAGAGTGGAACTATGACATAGCAATGAGGTGGAAGCAGCATGAGAAGACCACAGAGTGGCCCAATGACAGGGTCTGGAGGTGGCAGCAGTATGAGGAGACTACAGAGCGGCACAATGACAGAGTCTGGAGGTGGCAGTAGCATGAGTAGACCCAAGAGTGGCAAAATGACCAAGTCTGGAGATGGCAGCAGCATGAGTAGGCCACAGAGTGGCACAATGACAAAGTCTGGAGGTGGCAGAAGCATGAGTAGGCCATAGAGTGGCACAATAAAAGAGTGTGGAGGTGGCAGCAGAATAAGTAGACAACATAGTGGCACAATAAAAGTGTTGAGGTGGCAGCAGCATGAGTAGGAAAAAGAGTGGCACAATGACCGAGTCTGGGGGTGGCAGCAGCAGGAGGAGACCACAGACTGGCAAGGTGACATAATGTGGAGATGGCAGTAGCAGCAGCAGCAGCAGAGTCAGGAGGATACCACATAGTGGCAAGGTGACAGCTTAGAGATGGCAGCAGCAGCTGCATCAGGAGACCACAAAGTAGTAGCTGAGGCAGGTAGTCTTAAGAAACCAGTCTCTTGTATCAAAGTGTTGGTGTGGCCCAATGGATGATCTAGTCTGACGCATCAGGAATTGGTGGTGGAAATCCTGGCTGATGCACGCCTGATTTATCCTGACACAGGTCAGTCTCTCTACATTTTGGGTGGACAGGCGAGTTCTTTTTGTGGTAACTCTGGCCCCCACCGCACTAAACACCTTTTTTGATGCCACACTACTGTCCAGGCAGGACAGCTTTTCCAGTGCAAACTCTGCTAGTTGCGGCCACAAATCCAGTTTGGCTACCCAGTAGTCCAGCAGATCTTCAATGTGGGGTGGCAGGGTGCAGTCCAAGCTACTCATCAGCGACTGTAGACTGCTGCTGATGGAGCTGGTACTGCTCCTGCAACCCCACCCCTCCCCAGCAGCCATGGCAGTGGAACGTGAGCCCCCCGGGCAGACCTGCGAGAGGATGGACGATGGCGCAGATAGGCAGCAGCCAACTAACTGCATAGGATGTCTCTGTAGTAGTTCAGTTTGTCCTCCCTCTCGGTGGGTTTAAAAAAAGGCCACCATTCTGGACCAGTAGTGAAGGTCCAACAAGGTGAAGAGCCAGAAGTCATCTCTCTGCCGAATGGTGACAATTCAGCTGTCACTACGCAAGCAAGTTACTCGGAGGGACTCCGGCCTCCATCTCCACTGCATACTGCCATGATGTGTCTGGGTCCTCTGTATCATCTTCCTCATCGCCCTCTAGCTCTTCTGGCTGCTCCTGCTCCTCCTCTCCTGTCAGCTGAGCAGAAAAACCACCCATTTGGCTACACATTGATTGTGCTCCAATGACCTCTTCTCCCTCCTCCTCCTCTTCCAGTTCAGCCCCCACAGGGCTAATGTGACTGTGAGATGGAGGCGTCATGTCTCCTGTCCCCTGACCAGCCATTGTTACCACCATCTGTTCCAGGACATGAAGTAGTGGAATGACGTCGTTCATAACGTAGTTCTGGCGACTCACAAATAACGTGGCGTCCTCAAAGGGCCTGAGCAAACGGCAGGTGTCCCGCATGAGCTGCCACTGGCTGACATCGAAGTTACACAGGGGATTACTTCTATACGCTTGCATCATCAAGAAATAGTTGATGGCTTTTCTCTGTTCGTAGAGTCAGTTCAACATATGGAGGGTGGAATTCCAATGGGTGGAAACATCGCATATCAGCCTATGTTGGGGGATGCCGTTCTGCCGCTGCAGCTCAAGGAGGGTGTGCTTTGCGGTGTACAAGTGGCCGAAGTGCATGCAGTTTAGCTGACCATTTTTGGGTGTCTTGCAGATGGGTGGAAGACTTCAGGAACCACTTGACAACCAGATTGCATACGTGTGCCATGCATGGCTTAGCCTTCCTTGAAGCACGCCGACACCGTGTTCTTCCCGTTGTCGGTCAGCATGGTTCCGATTTTCAGTTGTCGCGAAGAAAGCCAGGATTGGATTTCTTGATGCATCACACGGAGCAGTTCCTCCCCTGTATGACTCCATTTGCCAAGGCAAACCAGGTGCAGAACAGCGTGACACCTCCGAGCCCTGCACACATGGTATGCTGGAGGGGCACTGCGACTTGTCCCTGCAGTGGAGGCTGAGAACACGGTGGAGGATGAGGAGGCAGAGGCAGACATTGTCACAGGACCAACCGAGTGACAACGTGGAGGCGGAAGCGGTGTGACCTGTCCAAGTTGATGGTGTGGCTGTGCAGGAACTACATTCGCCAAGTGGGCCGTTAAGGACATGTATTGTCCCTGACCGTAGTTACAGCTCCACACGCTGGCGCTGCCGTGCACTTTGGCAGACATTAACAGGCTTAAGGACTGGCTCACCTTCTGTTCTACATGTGTGTGCAGGGCTGGTAATGGCGGATTGGGACGCTCCACCTCGGCTCAGCACAAGTCATCAGTTCTCTTAAAAGTGCAGAGTCCACCACTTGGAAAGGGAGGGACTGAGGCACCAGCAACTTGGACAGGAGCACGTTCAGCTTCTGCGCCGTTGGATGCATTCACGCATACTGTTTTCTCTTGACAATCGCTTCGGTGATCAATTGCTGACGGAATGACTGAAGAGGAGTAAGAACAGAAGCATCCGGGCCAGCAGAAGATGGGATTGACAGACAGCTTCCTTTGGCTGAGGTGGTGAAGCCTCGACTGTCTGAAACTTGTTGCGTGCCACTGGGTGATGTAGCGGTAGCTGTGGTAGACTGGACCACCACATCAGAGCCACGGTTCTCCCTGGCCATTTGATGGTGACGCTGCAAATGTTGACGCAGGGATGTGGTGCCAACCCTGGCCACACGTCACTTTCTGGCTACATATTATACATATGGCCATGTCGACTTCCTCCGGCAGCTTCACAAAAAACTGCCACACCGCCCAGTACCTTATTTCACCCCCCAACACTTCTCACTGGCTGATGCTAAAGCCACTGCTTCCGTGAACCCGTGTACCACCCCTTTCCGGGCAGGTAGGCTGCTGCACAGTAGGTGGTCTAGTTCGTGCCCGTTTGGCTACCTACTTCCCACAGCTGTCTCCTGGCCACGTTAGTGACTTGCTGGCTCAGCCGCTGCCCATTGGGCAAGCTGCCACCCTCTTCTCCTGATGGTGATGAAGCCCCTTCTTCACCCAGCTCCCAAGTGCGATCGGCTTCATCATCATCAGGTAGTTTCTGCACATCACTGATGTCCTCCCCAAAGGCCTCTGACCACTGGCAACACAAGCTCCCGTGCCACTCTCCTCATAACTACTTGCCCGCTTAGTGGAGGAAGCGGCGGATGTCTCCTCCACATCTTGGCTGGGCAGTAGCTGCTGACTGTCCTCTAGTAGCTCTTCCTCGCTGAAAAGTGAAACTGAGCCCACTGCATGTAGTACTGCTCGCGGAGAGGGAACAGAAAAGGCTAGATGCAGGTTGAGGACAGGTGAGGGCACAGGGCCAGCTCCTGGGCCATGCCAACTAAGGGTGGTGTCTGACGAACCCGCCGACTGTTGGCTGGGGGTGTCTGATGTCACTTGGGATAACGTAGATGACCGAGTTAACCAATCAAGAACCGCTGGGTTAATGGTCAAGACTAGGGATGAGCGAACCCAAACTGGATAGTTCGGGTTCGTATCGAATTTTGGGGTGTTCGGGACATTTTCAAAAAAGTTTAGGTTTGGGTCAGTTGTTCGGCGATTTCTTCCTGCTTTCTGAAGGGCTTCACAGCAGCCAATCAGCTAGCTTTTTACTTCTTGCCCTAAGAAGCCATCACAGCCATGCCTACTAATGGCATGGCTGTGATTGGCCAAGTGCAGCATGTGACCCAGCCTCTATTTAAGCTGGAGTCACGTAGCGCCGCATGTCACTCTGCTATGATTAGTGTAGGGAGAGGACGCAGCTTCTGTGAGGGCGAGATTAGGCAGGGAAAAGTCAGCAAAAACACCTAATGAAGTGATCGATCTACAGCTGTGAATCATTCAACTTCTGCTAGTTAATTGCTCACTGGTTTTTAGGCTGCACAGAGCGTTTTTCTGTCACTTTGATCGGCGGCCATTTTGTGTCTTGTGGTGCACCAGCAAAAGCTGCCACCAAGTCCATCAATCCATAAATACTAGTTAGTTTTTTTTTGGTATATCCTACTTCAGGGGCTTGGCTGTGTTTATTGTCACCCCTAGAAACTCAGGAAAGAAATTTCTATATTTTATTAAAGGGTTAAATTCAATTGCCAAAATAGCAATCCCATAAATGTGGTGTTACAGCTGTGGCTAGCCAAGTGTAATACTGTCTGCTCTCTGGCAAAAGATAGATTTTTTTCTGTGGTGAAATTCAATTGCCAAAATAGGAATGCCCTAAATCTGGTGTCCCAGCAGTGGCTGGCAAAGTTTAATAGTGTCTGGCAAAGGATATATTTTGTTCTGGGGTGAAATTCAATAGCCAAAATAGCAAAACCGTAAATCTGGTGTCCCAGCAGTGGCTGGCCAAGTTTAATAGTGTCCAGCAAAGAATAGATAATTTTTTGGAGTGAAATTCAATTGCCAAAATACCAATAATGTAAATCTGGTGTTCCAGCTGTGACTGAACAAGTTTAATAGTGTCTGGCAAAGGATATATTTTTTCTGGGGTGAAATTCAATTGTCAAAATAGCAATACCATAAATCAGTGGTTTCAGCTCTGGCTGGCCAAGGTTAATAGTGTCCATCACAGGATATATTATATTCTGGGGTGAAATGGAATTGCCAAAATAGCAATACCCTGAATCTGGTGTTCAAGCTGTGACTGAACAAGTTTAATAGTATCCGTCAAAGGATAGATTTTGTTCTGAAGTGAAATTCAATTCCCAAATTAGCAATACCCTGAGTCTGATGTTCCAGCTGTGACTGGACAATTCCCCTAGTGTCTGTCAAAGGATATATTATTTTCTGGGGTGAAATACAGTTGCAAAAATAGAAATACAGTAAATCTGGTGTTCCAGCTGTTGCAGGCCTAGTTTAGATCTGTCCTTAACCACTACAGGACCGCCTAACGCACGGATGCGTCTGGCGGCCGGTCCTGTAGTTCTGAGTTGACGCGTCATCTCGCGAATTGACGCGTCATCCCGCAAACAGAATTGCGGATGTGTGAATGGGGCCTAATGGTCCCTTATCACCGCCAGTTAGTTAGCTACTTGTTAGGTAGCTAGCACCGAGCCCACCACACCGCAGTCACAGATTTTTTCATCCACATTGATCGATGCGAATGAAAAAATCTGTGCCGTTCATTTTTTTTTTATCAGCCCAGAGGCTGAACGGAAAAAAAAAATCTCATTACCCGTATGCTCAATATAAGGAGAATAGCAGAAACTCCTAATGCTGGCCATACGTGTAATGATTGCGGAGACCCTCAAATGCCAGGGCAGTACAAACACCTCACATTTGACCCTATTTTGGAAAGAAGACACCCCAAGGTATTCCGTGAGGGGTATGGTGAGTTCATGTAAAATTTTATTTTTTGTCACAAGTTAGTGGAATATGAGACTTTGTAAAAAAAAAAGATATATATATATCTCAATTTCCGCTAACTTGTGCCAAAATTTTTTTTTCTGTGAACTTGCCATGCCCCTCACGGAATACCTTGTGGTGTCTTCTTTCCAAAATGGGGTCACTTGTGGGGTATTTACACTGCCCTGGCATTTTAGGGGTCCTAAAGCGTGAGAATCCAAACGCGTAAAAATGCCCTGTGAAATCCTAAAGGTACTCATTGGAATTTGGGCTCCTTTGCGCATCTTGGCTGCAAAAAATTGGCACACATGTGGTATCGCCGTACTCAGAAGAAGTAGGGCAATGAGTTTTGGGGTGTATTTTTATATATTACCCATACTTTGTGTGAGAAATATCGCTGTAAACGACAACTTTTTAAAAAATTTTATACAAAGTTTTTAATTTACAGAGATATTTCTCTCACCCATCATGGGTATATGTACAAATACACCCCAATACACATTGCCCTACTTCTCCTGAGTACGGCAATACCACATGAGTGACAGTTTTTTGCAGCCTGGGTGCGCAAAGGGGCCCTAATTCCAATGAATACCTTTAGGTTTTACACGGCTGCTCACAATTTAGCCCCACCCAAAATGCCAGAACAGTATAAACACCCCACAAGTGACCCCATTTGGAAAGAAGACACCCCAAGGTATTCGCAGAGGGGCATAGTGAGTCAGTGAACAATTGAACTTTTTGTCAAAAGTTAGCAGAAAGGGATACTTTGTGAGAAAAAACAATAAAAAAATCAATTTCCGCTAAATTGTGCCAAAAAAAAAAATCTTCTATGAACTCGCCATGCCCCTCACAGAATACCTTGGGGTGTCTTCTTTCCAAAATGGGGTCACATGTGGGGTATTTATATTGCCCTGGCATTTTAGGTGCCCTAAAGCGTGAGAAGAAAAATGCGTAAAAATTCCCTCCTAAAAGGTACTCATTGGAATTTGGGCCCCTTTGCGCACCCAGGCTGCAAAAAAGTGTCACTCATGTGGTATCGCCGTACTCAGGAGAAGTAGGGCAATGTGTTTTGGGGTATATTTTTACATATACCCATGCTGGGTGAGAGAAATATCTCTGTAAATTGACAACTTTGTATAAAAATATTTAAAAAGTTGTCGTTTACAGCGATATTTCTCACACAAAGTATGGGTATATATAAAAATACACCCCAAAACTCATTGCCCTACTTCTCCTGAGTACGGCGATACCACATGTGTGCCACTTTTTTGCAGCCAAGATGCGCAAAGGGGCCCTAAAACCAATGAGTACCTTTAGGATTTCACAGGGCATTTTTACGCATTTGGATTCTCACGCTTTAGGGCCCCTAAAATGCCAGGGCAGTATAAATACCCCACATGTGACCCCATTTTGGAATGAAGACACCCCAAGGTATTCCGTGAGGGGCATGTCACAGATTTTTTTTTTTTGGCACAGGTTAGCGGAAATTGATATTTTTTTTTTTGTTTGTTTTGTTTGTTTTTTACAAAGTCTCATATTCCACTAACTTTTGACAAAAAATAAAATTTTACATGAACTCACCATACCCCTCACGGAATACCTTGGGGTGTCTTCTTTCTAAAATGGGGTCACATGTGGGGTATTTATACTGTCCTGGCATTTTAGGGGCCCCTAAAGCGTGAGAAGAAGTCTGGATTCCAAATGCGTAAAAATGCCCTGTGAAATCCTAAAGGTACTCATTGGAATTAGGGCCCCTTTGCGCACCCAGGCTGCAAAAAAGTGTCACTCATGTGCCATCACCGTACTCAGGAGAAGTAGGGCAATGTGTTTTGGGGTGTATTTTTTATTTTTTTTTAATCAATATTTTATTGATTTTTTACATTTTTCAAAAAGAAACAAGCAGTAACATTAAGTTACAGAGTACAGTATTAAAGTACAGGTGAAGACAGTACAAGTTGCAAAGATAATACAAGTTGCAAAATGGACAGCCATTAAGTTACATGAACGAAGGCCGCTCCAATAGTTCAGAAACCAAGTACAAAGAGATGGCTAGGTACATATCTAGTGAGGGTATATCGAGTAAACCAAAGGTTGTTAAACACACAAAGCTCAAGGCATTGCCAAATGAAGGTAGAGAGTATCAGCTTAAGGCGAGTGAGGCGGGAAAGAAGTGTAACTTGAGTCATGTTCTAGCATAAGAGAGACGAAGGGTTATTTGGTGGCTATGTTGGGCTTTTTCATCAAGTGAACAAAACAGAGACAACTGTTAAGGAAGGAGAAGGATGGACCAACATCATCCTAAGGGGTGTTAGAGAATCTATAGGACCTCCATTTGTCCCACTGTTTAAGGAATGTAGGATGTGATCGGGACTCCCAAGAGGATAGTTCTTCAAAACGATAAAGCTGGTCCACCTTTAGTCTCCAAGTTTCAAGATCAGGGAGGGAGCTCTGGAGCCAATACTTTGGAATGAGTAGGCGTGCTGCAATTAAAAGTTGTCTAAAGAGATATGGAAGTTGAGTTGGGGGGTGGGTAAAGGGGGATGTCAGGAGTGCGATCGAGGGAGATAGAGCTATGGAAGTTCTGCAAATACTATTTGCTTGAGCAAATATATCTGTCCACCATCTTTTAATTTTTGAGCATTCCCACCAAAGGTGGAAGAATGTTCCTCTTTCCAAATCACACCTCCAGCATCTGTCTGATGCCCCATGAGAGTATAAAGCAGATTTGACCGGGGTAATATACCATTGGGTCAGAATCTTGTAATTATTTTCCTGTATGCGTATACAGCGAGAAGTTTTGTGTGGCGCCTCAAGGAGTCTGGGGAGGAGGTCGTAAGGGGGGTCAGTCTGAAGGTCTTTTTCCCAGCAACGGATAAAGGCCGGTTTGGTAATGATGGGGGGTGAGCGGAGTCTGCGATATAACGATGAAATAGGTTTATCAGGTGGCTTATCTGTAGAAATGTATGCCTCCAACCATACTAATGGACGTAAAAGTTCAGAAATACCGATGCTGATGACAAGGGATTTATTTGCATTGATTTTAAAGTTGGATATGGGGCCGAAACTAGTTAGGTATTTTTGAATGATTGGCATGGAGGTACTAGGGTTTGAGGTCAGAACTAGTACATCATCAGCAAAGGCTGCTAATTTGTGTTCTATACCTCCCACAGTGGGGCCTTTAATCAAGGGATCGGACCTTAGGGCTTGTAAGAGAGGTTCCATGCACAAGACAAAAAGGAGAGGTGAAAGGGGGCAGCCCTGTCGGGTACCATTAGTTATACCAAAAGAGGGGGAGAGAGTGCCATTGACCATAACATGTGCTGAGGCATGGGTGTACATTGCAAAAACTGCGTTAACGAAGGTTTCAGGCAGGCCAAATCGTAGCAGGGTTAATCTTAAATAGTTCCAGGTCACCCTATCAAATGCTTTCTCAGCATCTGTACTAAGAAGCATATGGGGAGATGAGATATGGGAGGAATGGCATACCAGGTTCAATACTCTAGAGGTGTTGTCTCTACCCTCTCTGCCTCGGACAAAGCCTACCTGATCTCCATGTATCAAGATAGGTAGGAGTCAATGTTTTCAAGTCAATGTTGAGCAAAGAGATGGGCCTGTAATTCGCGCAGCATTTATGATCTTTCCCCTCCTTTGGTATAAGTGCAATGTGAGCAGTGACCATGTCTCTAGACAAAGGTGTACCCGACAGAGAAAGGTTGCAGACGTCAAGGAAAAGAGGGAGAAGTTGTTTTTGGAAAGATTTGAAGTAAATAGCGGGGAGGCCATCCGGACCTGGGCTTTTGCCTTTAGGAAGACAGCGTATGGCTTTAGAGAGTTCATCTGAGGTAAAGGGGATGGTCAAGGAGTGTTTCTGTGAGTCGGAAAGGGCAGGGAGATGGAGGGTCTGCAAGAAATGATGTACCATATCAGAGTGGGTCTCGAGAGGAATGGGCTGAGGAAGATTGTACAGGTTATTGTAAAAGTCTTGAAATTGTTTGGCTATTGAGGTTGTAGAGAATATAGCATTGCCTTCTGTAGAGGTCAGTTGATGGACATAGTTGTTAGATTTCCTAACTTTAATTCTGTGCATAAGGAATTTTGAGGCCTTATCGCCATGTGAAAAGAACTTATGCTGTGAACTCAGAAAAAATTTAGCTGAGCGGATTTGCAATAATGCCTTCAATTCAGCCCTAGCACTAGAGAGAGATTGAAGAAGAGAGCTGGAGGGATCTTTTTTGTGTTGCAATTCTAGAGAATGGATTTTAGACAAGAGGGAGTCTATTTGTTGCTCTCTGCGTTTTTTGAGATAAGAGCCTATGCTTATAAAATGTCCTCTTATAAAAGGTTTGTGGGCATCCCACAGGGTTTGAGGGGAAGTGGAGGGGAGTTTGTTCAGTAGAATGTATTCTTCAAGAAGGGAAGACAGTTTATTCACTATAGTGGGATCACCCAGAATGGACTCATTGAGGCGCCAATGGAACTCTCTGGGTATGGGTTGAGGAGCAGCAATTGAGAGAGAGAGTGGGGCGTGATCTGACAAGTGGATGGAACCAATGTCAGCCTTACGACATGGGTGGAGGTGTGACTTAGAGATAAAGAGGTAGTCGATACGGTGATATGTATTATGGACGTGTGAGAAAAAAGTAAAGTCCAATGTATCTGGATGTAAAGAACGCCACGCGTCTACCACATGGAGGCTCCAGAGCTCTCTCCTCAGGGATTCCAAGGCTCGCCGAGAAAGAGGGGGTTTGTGTGAGGAGGAATCCATAGCAGGATTTAAGGCTACATCAAAGTCACCTCCCAAAGTAACTATTCCTTCCTGAAAAGAGGCAATTTGTGGGGCTACATTAGTAATCCACTGAGTTTGTTTGGTATTGGGCAGATACAGGTTAACAAACGTGTAGATCTGGGGGCCAATGTGTCCCTTAACCATGATGAAACGTCCATCTGGATCCTGAACATGAGAAGCATACTTAAAGGGAAGGTTTTTTTGAAACCCGATGCTAACTCCGCCGGATGCAGAGGAAGGTCCTCCACAGTGAAACCATATTGGGAAGGCAGAATGGGAAAGGTTGGGGTAGCAGTTGAATTTGAAGTGTGTCTCCTGGAGGAAAACCACATTGGAGCCAGATTTTCGCAGGAGAGAGAAGATCTCGCTTCGTTTTGAGGGTGACTTGAAGCCCTTGACATTGTAAGATGTTACGTGTAAGTCAGCCATGTTGTCTTACCGTAGGTGTGGGAGAACAGAGAATATGGCAAACCTCCAGGAGAGGACCTTGAGAAATTGAGTGGATACTATAGAGGTGGTGGGGTACTGGATTAGGTAGTATTAGGCTGTCATCGTTCAGGATACAGATGGTTTCAAACCTGTACTGCAGAAGTAAAAGAAAATAAAAACATGAATAAACAAAATCAACATAATGAGGAACTAAAGAAACGGATAAACAGGAATAAGGCATTGTAGGGCGGTAACTGTACGCCCAGTCAGGTGGGGGGTAAAGGTGGTCTAGAGACCTAACCAAGGTTCCCATGGCACACAACATACTGGGAGAGAAGGTGAGAAATGAAGGTAAACCAGACAGTATTGGTGAACAATCGTATGGTTTGCAGAGGTATAGAGGCAGTAGGTTGGAATAGGAGCGGATAATAAGAATAAGAAAGGTAAGAGGGAAGAAGGTTATAAGTCAGCCAAAGAGGTGAGATGAATAGGTAAGAACCTTAGGTAAGTGATAGAGGTGAAGAAAGAGATTTAAAGAGGTAAGATGTTACTAGTCTTGCAAAAGTCTCTTGGGAGTGGACTGATGTGGTCTTTTCTTGGATCTTTGAGATTTTGGAGTGCGTTGGGTCTCAAACGGCTGGATCGCGGGGAGGTCTGGAAGGTCGCAGACATCTCTGTATTGGGCCCAGTCTTCAATGATCAGCGGCTGTATATCCAGGTGAGCGAAGATCGGAGGGAGGTCCGAGTGAGCTGAGATGTTGAGGCGTTTGCCTGCATGTTGAAAGGAAAGGCCGAACGGATATAACCACCAATATGGGATCTTGTTTTCACCTAACCAGTCCGTGAGGGGTTTGAGAGCCCTTCTTTTTTTTAAAGTAGATGAGGCTAAGTCTTGGTAAATGGCGATCTGATTTCCATCATATGAGAGATCGCATTGGGCTCGCGCTGCTTCCAAGATTGCGGTTTTTACTTGAAAGTTTAAGAAACGACATATAACGTCTCTGGGGGGTTCATCGTGCTTCGGTTTGGGGCGTAGTGCCCTATGTGCTCTCTCAATAGTGATATCTGAGGCATAGTCGGGTCCCAAGAGGTTGCTGCAGATGGTGTGTATGGTATGAAAAAGCTCACCAGCTGATACTTGTTCCGCCGCCCTCTGTTTTCTTGATTCTCTATAGCATTATGTAATTCGTTGAGGTAAGTGCTGCAGAGGGATAGCGACTTGGTTGTGGCCGACTGATGATCAAGCATGGAGGCTTGGTGGGTTTCAATCTGCTCGACCCGGTCTCCAATGTGGCGGAAGTCTCTTCGGAGGGCCGCAATTTCAGTTATCACAGGGTCAAGGGCTTTGCTGAGGGCTTGTTCCAGGTATCGCCTGGTTAGAGGAAGATCTTTGGTGATGTGAGTGCCATCAGCATCGTTGTCCTCATCTGAGTGGTCAGAGGCCGGAGCTGCAGCTTTATCTGCGGGAGCCGGCACCATCTTTGGTTCTCGTGCTGCGACTGTAGCTGCGGCTTTTTTAAGGAATTTCTCCATATCTCCGCTCAGAGATTGCGGTTTGGTAATAGGGGGAGTCTCACCGGACTTAGGATTCCCGATTTTCACCATTGTTCTCTCTGTTAGCTGGAGTTAGCTGGTGCCTAGGGCAGATTGGTTTACAGAGCGAGCTGCAGTGCGGCCATCACCGGCAAGCGCTAGCTCCGCCTCCTTGGGGTGTATTTTTATATATACCCATACTTTGTGTGAGAAATATCTCTGTAAACGACAACTTTTTAAATTTTTTTATACAAAGTTGACAATTTACAGAGATATTTCTCTCACCCAACATGAGTATATGTAAAAATACACCCCAAAACACATTGCCCTACTTCTCCTGAGTACGGCGATACCACATGAGTAACACTTTATTGCAGCCTGGGTGCCTAAAGGGGCCCTTTAGGTTTTACATGGCTGCTCACAATTTAGCCCCGCCCAAAATGCCAGAACAGTAAACACACCCCACAAATGACCCCATTTTGGAAAGTAGACACCCCAAGGTATTCACTGAGGGGCATAGTGAGTCCGTCTGAGATTTTTTTTTTTTTGCCAGAAGTTAGCAGAAATGGAAACTTTATTTATTTTATTTTTTTCCTCAGAAAGTGTCATTTTCCGCTAACTTGTGAAAAAAAATTAAATTATACATGAACTCACCATGCCCCTCCGCGAATACATTGGGGTGTCTTCTTTCTAAAATGGTGTCATTTGGGGGGTATTTATACTATCCTGAAGAAACATGACAGGTGCTCAGAAAGTCAGAGCTGCTTCAAAATGCGGAAATTCACTTTTTTGCACCATAGTTTGTAAACGCTATAACTTTTACCCAAACCAATAAATATACACCTATTGGATTTTTTTTTCATCAAAGACATGTAAAACAATAAATTTAGAGAAAAATGTATATAGAAATGTAGTTTTAAAAAAAAAAAATTACAACAGAAAGTGAAAAGTAATTTTTTTGCAAAAATGTCGTTAAATTTTTATTAATAGCAAAAAAAGTAAAAATGTCAGCAACAATGAAATACCACCAAATGAAAGCTCTATTAGTGAGAAGAAAAGGAGGTAAAATTAATTTGGGTGGTAAGTTGCATGACGGAGCAATAAACGGTGAAAGTAGTGTAGTGCGGAGTTGTAAAAAGTGACCTGGTCATTAAGGGTGTTTAAGCTAGGGGGGCTGAGGTGGTTAAAAGGGTATATTTCAGAAAATTTTATTGCCAAAATAGCAATACCCTGAATCTGGTGTTCCAGCTGTGACTGAATAGGTTTAATAGTATCCGTCAAAGGATAGATTTTGTTCTGGGGTGAAGCCCCAGAACAAAAGACACGACCGCTGGGTCCCCGGTATAAAGACAATGTGCCCACCTTACTTCCTGCACTGGAGCATGATAGGAAGATGCGCGAGTACAAGCACACGCTGGTAGACGTTCTCCTGAGAGCATTCCCAAATGTCACAGGGGAACAAGTGGAAGCCCAAGGCGAAGGCAGAGGAGGAGCAAGAGGTCGCCAATGCAGCTGTGTCATGGCCTGCTCCTCTGAGGGCAGGGTTAGCATGGCAGAAATGTGGAAAAGTTTTGTCACCACGCCACAGCTAATTGCACCACCACCTGTCACGGAACGTGTTTGCAGGAGGCAGCATTTCACTAACATGGTTGAACAGTACATGTGCACACCCCTCCACGTACTGACTGATGGTTCGGCCCCATTCAACCTCTGGGTCTCCAAATTGTCCATGTGGCCAGAGCTAGCCTTTTATGCCTTGGAGGTGCTGGCCTGCCCGGCGGCCAGCGTTTTGTCTGAATGTGTATTCAGCACGGCAGGGGGCGTCATTACTGACCAACGCAGCCGCCTGTTCACAGCCAACGTGGACAAGCTGGAGTTTATAAAAATGAACCAGGCATGGATCCCACAGGACCTGCCATCCCTTGTGCAGAATAGACATTTATAACTACCTCCCCTCCCATATATTCTTGTACTCCATGGCACTTTTTTATTGAATCCCCTTTTTTTAATTTTACCATTATTTTGTGGGGCAACCCAAAGTTGAATGGACCTCTCCTCTGTCTGGGTTCCATGGGCCTAAATATCTGAAAGTGGCCTTCTCCCTTGGTGGGTGACATGAAGCCTGATTCTCTGCTTTGGGACCTCTCTCCTCTGTCTGGGTGCTGGGGCCTAAATAATTAAAAGTGGCCTTCTCCCTTGGTGGGTGACATGAAGCCTGATTCTCTGCTTTGGGACCTCTCTCCTCTGTCTGGGTGCTGGGGCCTAAATAATTAAAAGTGGCCTTCTCCATTGGTGGGTGACTCTTTTGCGGCTATGCGACCTCTGTCCTCTGTCTGGGTGCTGTGGGCTAAATATTTGGAAGTGGCCTTCTCTATTGCTGGGTGACATGAAGCCTGATTCTCTGCTATGCGACCTCTCTCCTTCGTCTGGGTGCCAGGGGCCTAATTATCTAAAAGTGGCCTTCTCCATTGGTGGGTGACATGACGCCTGTTTCTCTGCTATGCGACCTCTCTCTTCCATCTGGGTGCCAGGGGCCTAGTTATCTAAAAGTGCCATTCTCCATTGGTGGGTGACATGACGCCTGATTCTTTCCTATGCGACCTCTATCCTCTGTCTGGGTGCTGGGGCCTAAATAAATGAAAGTGGCCTTCTCCAATTGATATTGCTTAATTTTTATTTATTTTATTTTATTTTAATTCATTTCACTGTCCACATTTGTTTGCAGGGGATTTACCTACATTTTGCTGCCTTTTGGAGCCCTCTAGCTCTTTCCTGGACTATTTTACGGCCTTTTTAGTGCCCAAAAGTTCGGGTCTCCATTGACTTCAATGAGACTCGGGGTGAAGTTCGGGTCGAGTTCGGATCCCGACCCCGAACATTTTCGGGAAGTTCGGCCGAACTTCTCAAACCCGAACATCCAGGTGTTCGCTCAACTCTATTCAAGACACAACCGGTAGATGACACTGGGAGCTCAGGCCTCGCGCTGCGAATACTGCTGTCAGGACTCCTTAATCTTCTGTGACCTCTGCTTATGCCAGAAACATTCAGGCCTCTGCCACTCCCCTGTGCATGGCCTGGCACTTCTCTGCCTGACATACTTGTAGCTGAACTAAACAAATTATGCGAAAATTAAAACACCCTTAAAAGCGACGAATATATTTTTCTTTTTGTACTGAAATAGGCCACTAAATGCTTTTACCACAATTAACTGCGGAAATGCACTGAGAATATAGTTTTCTTGTTGTACTAAAATATGACCCTATACTCTTCGAACAGAAAAAAATTAAAGAGTGAACTGCGTATATATATTTCTGGAAGTACTGAAATTATCCCCTATATGCTTTCAACAGAAATCACTGCAGCAGTGCACTGTGATTATATATTTTTTATTTCTTATTGCACTGAAATTGCCCACTGTATGCTTTGACCAGAAAAAAAATTTGAGTGAAGTGCGTATATATTTTACTCTTAGTGCTGAAATACGACCCTATACGCTTTTAACAGAAATCACTGCAACAGTGCAGTGCGTATACATATATTTCTTTTTTGAATGAAGTATGCCCCTTTACCATTTCAACAGAAATAACTGCACAAGTGACCCGAAAATATATATTTCTTGTTGGATGTAAAAAGGCCACTATACACTTTAACAAGAATATAATTAAAGAGTGAAACGCGTATATATTTTTCTTGTAGTACTGAAATACGACCCTATACTCTTTCATCAGAAATGACTGCAAATGATTTTAGCGTAAATAACAACAAAAGTGACCTGCGTATATATTAGCCACTAAATAAAAGCCACTAAAGGTTTTTCAACATAGCACTTGCACCCCAATAACTAATTGCTGGAATGACAGAGCTGTATTATGAAACTATCTGGACCCCCAAGTTATGTTTCCCTTCAGTTGTAAATTTTTTTTTCACAATGAGGACTTTTCTATGACTCTCCCTAGCATCTGCACACGTCTCTCCCTGCCTGTGAAATGATTCCTCTCACTATCATTTGCCTACACTAGTAAATCGCTTCTCTCCTTTTTTTTTTTTTTTTTAACAATTAGTTTTTCTTTCACTCTCCCTAGCACCTGCATCTGTCCCTGAACAAAGTATGATTGTAAATGGCAGAATCTAAGGTGGCCGCTGTATTTATAGGGCTGTGACATCACCTGGCTGGCTGCTGATTGGCTTCATGCATGGTATTATGGGTCATTCCGCCTTCCCAGATTTCCTTGCACCATGTCCTGTAGCCGCCATGTTAGGAAAAATTACGATTCGTTACCTTGAATCGTGAGGGAATTTGCTTTCATTGCAAATCTAATTTTTCCTGAAATTCTAAACGAATTCCGCTGTGTCAGCTTCGATTCGCTCATCTCTAACGTCATTTATTTTTATGTTCCACGTCTACAAAGGTCACAGAGGTAAATCTAGACTTAGGCCTAGGGCCTCTTGCACATGGCCGTTGTGGGTCCGTTCCGTGCATTGGGGACTGCAATTTCGGCCCCCAATGCACGGGCAATGTTCATGTGGCGGCCGGGATGGATCAAGACCCATTCAACTTGAATGGGTCCGTGATCCGTCCGCACCACAAAAAAATTTAACAAGTTCTATTTTTTTTCCGGTGTGGAGGCACAGACAAACACCACCAAAGCACTCCGTAGTGCTTTCTTGGGTTTCCGATCCGTGCTTCCGTTCCCCATCTCCTTGATTGCGGACCCATTTAAGTGAATGCGTCTGCATCAGTTATGCGGAGTGCACATGGGCCGGTGCCCGTGTATTGTAGACCGGTGTCATGCAGGCCTCAATATGGCCATGGACCCACAACGGCCATATGCAAGAGGCCTTATTCACATAGTCAGTGTATCGGACCATAAGCGGAACCAACTCAAATTAGCCCCTCATGCCTCAGTTGATCAGCCCCCATGTCTCAGTTGATCAGCCTCCATGTTTCAGTTGATCAGCCCCCATGTCTCTGTTGATCAGCCCCCATGTCATAGTCACATAGTAACATAGTATATAAGGCCGAAAAAAGACTTTTGTCCATCCAGTTCGACCTGTTTCCTGCAAGTTGATCCAGAGGAAGGCAAAAAACCCCTGTGAGGTAGAGCCAATTTTCCCCACTTAAGGGGAAAAAATTCCTTCCCGACTCCAATCAGGCAGTCAGAATAACTCCCTGGATCAACGACCCATCTTTAGTAGCTATAGCCTGAAATATTATTACGCTCCAGAAATACATCCAGGCCCCTCTTGAATTCCTTTATTGTACTCACCATCACCACCTCCTCAGGCAGAGAGTTCCATAGTCTCACTGCTCTTACCGTGAAGAACCCTTTTCTATGTTTGTGTACAAACCTTCTTTCCTCCAGACGCAGAGGATGTCCCCTCGTCACAGTCACAGTCCTGGGGATAAATAGATGATGGGAGAGATCTTAGTACTGACCCCTGATATATTTATACATAGTTATTAGATCTCCCCTCAGTCGTCTTTTTTCTAGAGTGAATAACCCTAATTTTGATACCCTTTCAGGGTACTGTAGTTGCCCCATTCCAGTTATTACTTTAGTTGCCCTCCTCTGAACCCTCTCTAGCTCTGCTATGTCTGCCTTGTTCACGGGAGCCCAGAACTGTACACAGTACTCCATGTGTGGTCTGACTAGTGATTTATAAAGTGGTAAGACTATATTTTCATCACGGGCATCTATGCCCCTTTTGATGCAACCCATTATCTTATTGGCCTTAGCAGCAGCTGCCTGACACTGGTTTTTACAGCTTAGTTTGTTATTTATTAAAATTCCTAGATCCTTTTCCATGTCAGCGTTACTGAGTGTTTTACCATTTAGTATGTACGGGTGACTTGCATTATTCCTTCCCATGTGCATAACTTTACATTTGTCAGTGTTAAACCTCATCTGCCATTTCTCTGCCCAAGCCCCCAATCTATCCAGATCCCTCTGTAGCAGAAAACTGTCCTCTTCAGTGTCAATTACTTTACACAGTTTAGTGTCATCTGCAAACATTGATATATTACTGTGCAAGCCTTCTACAAGATCATTAAAAAATATATTGAAGAGAATAGGGCCCAATACTGAACCCTGAGGTACCCCACTAGTGACCGTGACCCAATCTGAGTGTGTACCGTTAATAACCACCCTCTGTTTTCTATTACTGAGCCAGTTACTTACCCACATACAGATATTTTCTCCTAGTCCAAGTGTTCTCATTTTATATACTAACCTTTTATGTGGTACAGTGTCAAATGCTTTGGAGAAGTCCAGATATACGACATCCATTGATTCGCCGCTGTCAAGTCTAGAACTTACCTCCTCAAAGAAACTGATTAAATTAGTTTGACATGACCGATCCCTCATGAAGCCATGCTGATATGGTGTAATTTGCTTATTTTCATTGAGATACTCCAAGATAGCATCTCTTACAAAACCTTCAAACAGTTTACCCACAACAGATGTTAAACTTACCGGCCTATAATTTCCAGGCTCTGTTTTTGGACCCTTTTTGAATATTGGCACCACATTTGCTATACGCCAGTCTGGTGGAACATTCCCTGTCAGTATGGAGTCCGTGAATATCAAAAATAAGGGTCTGGCTAGGACATCACTTAATTCCCTTAGGATACGGGGTGTATGCCATCCGGTCCTGGCGATTTGTCTATTTTAATCTTTTTAAGTCGCTGCTGTACTTCTTCCTGGGTCAGACAGGGCACTTTTAAAGGGAATTTACTTTTACATTTTGCATTTCATCTGACAGTTTATTTTCCTCAGTGAAAACAGTGGTGAAGAAAATATTTAATAGCTTGGCTTTATCCTCGTCGCTTTCTGCAACTCCCCCTCATTGCTATGTAGAGGGCCGACTCCTTCAGGTTTATATTTTTACCATTTATATAATTGAAAAACATTTTAGGGTTAGTTTTGCTCTCTTTGGCAATTAATCTCTCGGTCTCTAGTTTGGCAGTTTTTATTAGTTTTTACATATTCTATTTTTTTCCTTATAGTTTATCAGTGCTTCCTGGCTCCCCTCCTGTTTTAGTGATTTATATGCTTTCTTTTTGTCATTTATTGCTTTTTTACGGTTCTATTTATCCACATTGGTTTCTTCTTATTTCTTAGCCTTTTATTTCTATAAGGTATGCATCGATCACAATTAGATGTTACAATGCTTTTAAAAATCTCCCATTTTGTGGTTGTATTTTTATTTTTGAGGACTATGTCCCAGTTAATTGGGCCTATGGCCTCTCTTAGTTGGCTAAATTTTGCTTTTTTGAAGTCCGGTATTCTTGTTCCTCCCTGTAGAAACTCTCGTTTGAAGGATAATTGGAAGGTTATTACTTTATGGTCACTATTTCCCAGGTGTCCCCCGACCTGCACGTCTGTTGTTCTATCAGGTCTATTGGTTAATACTAAGTCCAGTATGGCCGTCCCTCTAGTTGGGTCCTGAACCATTTGGGAAAGGTAATTGTCTTTGGCTATTGCCAAGAACCTGTTTCCTTTATGGGATGTACAGCTCTCAGTTTCCCAGTCTATATCTGGGTAGTTGAAGTCCCCATAATAACCACCTGGTTATGGTTTGCCGCCTTGTTTATCTCGTTTAGTAATAGATTTTCTGCGGACTCTGGTATATTAGGTGGTTTATAGTAAACTCCTATTAGTAATTTATTATTGTTTTTGGCTCCATTTATCTCCACCCACAATGACTCCACATTTTCGTGTCCCTCACAGATGTCTTCCTGGAGTGTGGGCTTTAGACAGGACTTTATGTAAAGGCAGACCCCTCCCCCTCTCCGGTTTTGATGATCCTTTCTGAACAGATTGTAACCTTGTACATTAACAGCCCAGTCATAGCTATCATCCAGCCATGTCTCAGTTATTCCCACTATGTCATAATCATCCTCACACATCACTAATTCCAGTTCCCCAGTTTTATTAGTCAGGCTTCTGGCATTAGTATACATACATTTGAGAGGTTTATGCATATTTTTGCCCTACACCTTTCCTTCTGAACTTTTCTAGTTTCTCCTTCCATTTCTCCCCCAGTCCCACTACCTTGTCCCCGGTCTCTATCTGCACTATCTTCCCCTCCTGTAATGTAATTTCCCTCCCCCCCAGTCCCTAGTTTAAACACTCCTCCAACCTTCTAGCCATCTTTCTCCCCAACACGGCTGCCCCTTCCCCATTGAGGTGCAGCCCGTCCCTACGATAGAGCCTGTAGCCGATAGCAAAGTCGGCCCAGTTCTCCATGAACCCAAAACCCTGCTTCCTACACCAGTTCTTGAGCCACTTGTTAACCTCTCTAATCTCCCGCTGCCTCTCTTGTGTGGCCCGTGGTACAGGCAGTATTTCGGAAAATACTACCTTTGAGGTCCTTGCCCTAAGCTTGTGACCTAAATCCCTGAAATCATTCTTAAGGACGCTCCACCTTCCTCTAACTTTGTCATTGGTTCCGATATGGACCATGACCGCTGGATCTTCTCCAGCCCCTCCCAGTAATCTGTCAACCCGATCTGCGATGTGTCGAACTCTAGCGCCAGGAAGACAGCACACTGTTCGGCGATCACGATCTTTGTGACAGATCGCCCTATCTGTTCCCCTAATAATTGAGTCTCCCACTACCAGCACCTGTCTGGCCTGCCCTGCTCTCCTGGTCCCCTGCTTACTGGAGCTGACATTCCCCTGACCGGCAGAGGAAGTGTCTGGCTGCAGCGGTGCTGTCCCTGAGCTGCCATCCCCTCATCTGCCAAGCGTGCAAACTTGTTGGGGTGTGTCAGATCAGGGCTAGCCTCCCTGCACTCTTCCCTCTACCCCCTTTCTTACTGTCACCCAGCTAGCTACCTCACTTTCCTCAGCCTCCTTTCTGTCACCCTCCCCCACATCTACCCCAAAGACTGCTTGCTCGGTGAGCAGCAAACTCTTTTGCAAATTGTCAGTGGCTCTCAGTGTTGCAATATGCCCGTTTAGAGACTCGATGTGCGATTCCAAATGGGTAATTTGCTCACATTTTGAACAAAGATATGCACCCTCAAACGGCTGTTCCAGGACTGCATACATCATGCAAGATGTGCACTGGACGGCATTGTCAATTGTGCAAGACATACTAATGGGGATTACACCACAAAAACAAAAAAAAATACAATATAATCTAGTTACAAGAACTGACGAATTTCAGTCCCCCACTGAAGTCACTTAATCTTAAGTCACACTTATACAACCACACACTTAATCAACCACGCGTCGCGACCAACCTCGCGTTATATATATATCTACTTATATAAGTATGCTGTAAATGAAACTCAAATACACCAGCCTGTTTTTTTTTTCCTCTGGATTCAAAGGCTGAGTTCTCCTTACTGCTGACTTCTTAAAGGCTCCTAATTAGGCAGCCACACCCTAATTACTCACCTGTGCAACCCCTGTGCAACCCACAACCACACACTTAATCAACCACGCGTCGCGACCAACCTCGCGTTATATATATATCTACTTATATAAGTATGCTGTAAATGAAACTCAAATACACCAGCCTGTTTTTTTTTCCTCTGGATTCAAATGTCTCTGTTGATCAGCCCCCATGTCTCAGTTGATCAGCCCCCAGCCTCATTTGATCAGCCCCATAATGAGTGCTTCCATAATGAAAGCGCTAATTAGTATTCACCTTATAAAACGCAGAGACATCATTCCTCCAGTTTGGGGGTGGGGATGAACTGTGTCTTATGGGGCAAAAAATACTGTAATTTTTCCACAGTATTAAGCAATGGATTGCAAAGTGAAAGGTATCATCACATTAAGCTGTGCTAGCCCTAGAAGACATTGAGGGTAATTTGTGAATGTTTACGCTGGTCTTTGATAACCCCCTGCACTTCCAGAGGAAGAGCCTAAGGCCCCTTTCACATGGGCGAGTTTTCTGTGCAGGTCAAATCGGAAAAAATCACCGCTCATGTGCACGGCCTCATAGAAATGAATGGGTCCGGATTTAGTGCGGGTGCAATGCATTCACGTCACGCATTGCACCCGCACTAAATCCGGACCCATTCATTTCTATGAGGCCGTGCACATGAGCGGTGATTTTCACGGATCACTTCTGCGTTGCGTGAAAATCGCAGCATGCTCTAGTTTCTGCGTTTTTCAAGCAACGCAGCCCCCATAGAAATGAATGGGGCTGCGGGAAAATTACAAGCATCGGCAAGCAAGTGCGTATGCGGTGCGATTTTCCAGCATGGTTGCTAGGAGATGGGGACCCAATCTTTATTATTTTCCCTTATAACACGGTTATAAGGGAAACTAATAGCATTCTTTAATATAGAATGCTTAGTAAACGGACAATTGAGGGTTAAAATTAAAAAATAAATTAACTCACCTCATCCAATTGATCGCGTAGGTGCCAGTCTCCTGTTCTCTCTTCAGCTTCGGGTAAAGGACCTGTGGAGAGTCCTTAAAAATGATTTCAGGGTTTTAGGTCAAAAGCTTAGGGCAAGGACCTCAAAAGTAGTATTTTCTGAAATACTGCCTGTACCACGAGCCACACAAGAAAGGCAGCGGGAGATTAGGGAGGGTAACAAGTGGCTCAAGAACTGGCGTAGGAAGGAGGGGTTCGGGTTCCTGGAGAACTGGGCCGACTTCTCTGTCAGCTACAGGCTCTATCGTAGGGACAGGCTGCACCTCAATAGGGAAGGGGCAGCTGTGTTGGGGAGAAAGATGGCTAGAAGGTTGGAGGAGTGTTTAAACTAGGGACTGGGGGGGGGGTAATTACATTATAGGAGGGGAAGATAGTGCAGATAGAGACCAGGGGTGAGGTAGTGTGACTGGGGGAGGAATGGAAGGGGGGACTAGAACAGCTCAGAATGAAAGATGTAGGGTAAAAAAAAAACACATAAACCTGTCAAATGTATGTATACTAATGCCAGAAGCCTGACTAACAAGACTGGTGAACTGGAATTGGTGATGTGTGAGGAGGACTATGACATAGTGGGAATAACTGAGACATGGCTGGATGATAGCTATGACTGGGCAGTTAATATAAAAGGTTACAATCTGTTTAGAAAGGATCGTCAAAACCGGAGAGGTGGAGGGGTCTGCCTCTATGTGAAGTCGTGTCTAAATCCCGTAATTCGAGAATACATCTCTGAGGGACATGAACATGTGGAGTCACTGTGGGTAGAAATACATGGAGCAAAAAACAATAATAAAATACTAATAGGAGTGTATTATAAACCACCTAATATACCAGAGTCCACAGAAAATCCATTACTAAACGAGATAGACGAGGCTGCAAATCATAATATAGTCGTTATTATGGGGGACTTCAACTACCCAGATATAGACTGGGAAACTGAAAGCTGTACATCCCAAAAAGGAAACAGGTTCTTGGCAATAGCCAAAGACAATTTCCTTTCCCAAAATAGAATATGTAAAAAACTAATAAAATTTGCCAAACTAGAGACCGAGAGATTAATTGCCAAAGAGAGTAAAACTAACCCTAAAATGTTCTTCAATTATATAAACAGTAAAAAATATAAATCTGGAGGAGTCGGCCCTCTACATAGCAATGAGGGGGGTGTTGCAGAGAGCGAAGAGGATAAAGCAAAACTATTAAATATTTTTTTCTCCACTATATTCACTGAGGAAAATAAACTGTCAGATGAAATGCAGAATGTAAAAGTAAATTCCCCATTCAAAGTGCCCTGTCTGACCCAGGAAGAAGTACAACAGCGACTTAAAAAGATTAAAATAGACAAATCGCCAGGATGGCATACACCCCAGTATCCTAAGGGAATTAAGTGATGTCATAGCCAGACCTTTATTTCTGATATTTACGGACTCTATACTGACAGGGAATGTTCCACAGGATTGGCGCACAGCAAATGTGGTGCCAATATTCAAAAAGGGTCCAAAAACAGAGCCTGGAAATTATACGCCGGTAAGTTTAACATCTATTGTTGGTAAACTGTTTGAAGGGTTTCTAAGAGATGCTATTTTGGAGTATCTCAATGAAAATAAACAAATAACGCCATATCAGCATGGCTTCATGAGGGATCGGTCATGTCAAACTAATTAAATCAGCTCATATGAGGAGGTAAGTTCTAGACTTGACAGCGGCGAATCAATGGATGTCATATATCTGGACTTCTCCAAAGCATTTGATACCGTACCTCATAAAAGGTTAGTATATAAAATGAGGATGCTCGGACTGGGAGAAAATGTCTGTATGTGGGTAAGTAACTGGCTGAGTGACAGAAAACAGAGGGTGGTTATTAACGGTAGATACTCAGATTGGGTCACTGTAACTAGTGGGGTACCTCAGGGGTCAGTATTGGGCCCTATTCTCTTCAATATATTTATTAATGATCTTGTAGAAGGCCTGCACAGTAAAATATCTATTTTTGCAGATGACACTAAACTGTGTAAAGTAATTAACACTGAAGAGGACAGTTTTCTGCTACAGAGGGATCTGGATAGATTGGGGGCTTGGGCAGAAAAATTGCAGATGCGATTTAACACTGACAAATGTAAAGTTATGCACATGGGAGGGAATAATGCAAGTCACCCGTACATATTAAATGGTAAAACACTCGGTAACACTGACATGGAAAAGGATCTAGGAATTTTAATAAACAGCAAATTAAGCTGCAAAAACCAGTGTCAGGCAGCTACTGCCAAGGCCAATAAGATAATGGGTTGCATCAAAAGAGGCATAGATGCCCGTGATGAGAACATAGTCCTACCACTTTACAAATCACTAGTCAGACCACACATGGAGTACAGTGTACAGTTCTGGGCTCCTGTGAACAAGACAGACATAGCAGAGCTGGAGAGGGTTCAGAGGAGGGCAACTAAAGTAATAACTGGAATGAGGGATCTACAGTACCCTGAAAGGTTAACATAGAAAAGGATTCTTCACTGTTAGAACAGTGAGACTATGGAACTCTCTGCCCGAGGAGGTGGTGATGGCGAGTACAATAAAGGAATTTAAGAGGGGACTGGATTTATTTCTGGAGTGTAATAATATTACAAGCTACAGCTACTAGAGAGGGGTCGTTGATCCAGGGAGTTATTCTGATTGCCTGATTGGAGTCGGGAAGGAATTTTTTTCCCCTTAAGTGGGGAAAATTGGCTTCTGCCTCACAGGTGTTTTTTGCCTTCCTCTGGACCAACTTGTAGGAAACAGGCCGAACTGGATGGACAAATGTCTTTTTTTAGTCTTATATACTATGTTACTACTATGTTACATGGTCCATCACATGATCCATCACCATGGTGATAGACCATGTGATGATGAGCTCAGTGAAATCACCACAGGTCCTTCACCCACAGCTGAAGAGAGAACAGGAGACCGGCACCTACGCGATCAATTTGGAGGAGATGAGTTAATTTAATTTTTATTTTTAACCCTCAATTGTCCTTTTACTAAGCATTCTGTATTAAAAAATGCTATTATTTTCCCTCATAACCATGTTATAAGGGAAAATCATAAAATCGACATAACACCTAACCCAAACCAGAACTTCAGTGATGAAGTCCGGGTTCGGGTCTGGGTATCAAACATGCATATTTTTCTCACGCGCATGCAAAAACTTTTTATTTCAGTGCGGACGAATCACAGACCCATTCAAGTTGAATGGGTCTGGATACATCGGAGGAAGACGCACGGGTGGTGCGCATGCATTGGGGACCACAAATTGCAGTCCCCAATGTACAGAATGGCGGAGGCGGCTTTATTAAAAAAATTTTTTTTTAAAGCATTTCAGAATTCTTGCATACCAGGCGTGTACCATTTTTTAAAATGTACATCTTTATTGTTGTTTCAAAAAATAAGTATCAGAATCATAATTGTAGAGCAAATACAGGCTACTTGCTCAAGTTGTAGATTACCTGCAGTTCCACACAGATATTCAAGCAGAAAAACTAAAGTGTAATACAATACCAGCACAGTGAATGAGATTTGCCTTACCCTCAGTTCACACTTGCGCGTTTTACAGCGCGTTCGAACGTTTTACGCGCGTATCAGATACGCGCAAGTCTGAACCCAGCCTTAGGGCCTAGGCTACCTGCGCACATTGTGGGCGAGGAGCGTTTTTTCTGCATGTATTCTTGTACAGAAAAACTGTAGCATCATATAGTAACAGGAAAGCATATGAGAATACACAAATCTTATACCTGTATACACTTTACTTCTTTCTTCTATGTGAAAATTGATCTCTCGTGAGGATTTGGAACTCCTCAGCATGTCAATTATGTTTGTGATTATTGGGGCGGATTTCACCCTTTTCAATGGAAGGGTGAGATCTATGGCAAAACAGCACCAAAAACCGCAATTAACATGCGGTTTTGGTGCAGAAATGCACAGAAATCTTCTGCATGTTTACCTGCAGCAGTGTGCAGGTAGCCTTACACATTGCGGCTTACACATTTTTTCCCTGTGGACTGCTTGTGCGGGAAAACTGAAACGTAACACAGTACCAGCATAGTGTAAGAGATTAGACAAATCCCATGTAGGCTTTGCATTTTTGTTCTGCACATAAATCTGCCTGGAAAAACCACACGTAATCCGCATTGTGTTTAGGTACTCTAGGGCCCTTTGCAGACGAGCGTGAGCGGATTAGGTCTGGAATGCGTTTCGGATGCGTTCAGTGAAAACTGCACGATTTCGCAAGAAAGTATGTAGCATCCCCAAGTCAGGGTAGTGTGAGGGACTGACCTGGGGGAATGCCAGTGATGGAGAGGCTGGCACGCGGATCCTCTGGGGCACTCTCTGGGTTCTTGAGGGACACAGCCAGGTGTAGTGTGAGGTGCCCTTGGTGTTGGTAGCTTAACGTGCCTGTGGCTGGGTGACCCTGATGTCCGTGACGCCAGTGCCGGTAACGGTAGCACACCGATTTGATAGGACGAATAATTGAGGTGCAGGCTTGAATAGTAAACCAGAACTTCACTTTACTGAACAGTAATAAACAGCATACACTCTCTTGACAGTTCCTCAGAAGACGATTGGTTTCAGCAAGCTTTAAGTTACAGTACATTAATGGCAGGCTTATATTTAGCAAGGTGATCACAGAGGGTTAAACACAGGACTGTTGCAGTACAGGCGGCTTGCACTCTCTACCTGACTGATCCTGGACAGGGAAACTATCTTCCAAGGCCCAAATGCCCTATATCTGGCGTATATCCTTGGAATTGCAATTATTAAGTACCTCCTCTGGTATCTCTAGTACCTCTTGCTTTCCTGTACTTTGCTCTGCCTTTCCTTAGCTTCTTTAGGCTGGTTACAGTGATGCTCCTGCTTGACTTATCCCTTTTCTAGGTGCGGACTCAGGAGGGGAACCTTTTCCTTGGATCTGGAACCCGGTTACAGGGACTGACAGGCTCCAGGCCTGCACTGCCTTCACAGGCTCATGGCCTGGACTGGAATAGACTGCCTTCCTTCACCTGACTGGGCCTATATATACTAGGGCTCCCTAGTTCCCTCTATTGACTTAGAGCTGGAATGACATCCCTAGCAGGCATGCACATAGCAATATCACAGTAAGGCCTCTTGCACACGAACGTGTGCACCCCGTGCCCATGCTGCGGGCCGCAAATTGTGGCCCGCAATGCTCGGGCACCGGCCGTGGGGCAGCCGCAGCGGATCGCGGACCCATTCACTTGAATGGGTCCGTGATCTGCCCGTTCCGCAAATAGATAGGACATGTTCTATCTTTTTGCGGGACGGAAGTACGGAACGGAACCCCGTGGAAGCACTCCGTAGTGTTCCGTTCCGTCATTCCAGTCCGCACCGTTCCGCATCTCCGGATTTGCGGACCCATTGAAATGAATGGGTCCGCATCCGTGATGTGGAATGGCCACGGAATGGTGCCCGTGTATTGCGGATCCGCAAATTCGGTCCGCAATATGGGCACGGGGTGCACACGTTCGTGTGCAATAGGCCTAACAGGGTGATAGGATACATAAATAGGCATTTTATCACATTGCATTAAATGAAAGTGACATTCACCAACCTCCCCATAAATGAGGGGAATGTACGCACTCAAGTGACCCTTCTGTAGTGTCGGGCATCACAACTCCCGTACACTACAAGTACATTCAGTTTCATTTGCGATCGCTTTCAGTTGTTCAGTTTTAATCGTGCTGGTGCAATGCGATTTAATGTGTTTTGTACGTGATTGATAAAAAACTGAATGTTTACAACCAACATCTCTTAGCAACCATCAATGAAAAATGCACTTGCTTGCGGATGCAATGGGACTTTCACAGAGCCCAATTCACTTCTATGGGGCCAGCATTGTGCTTGAAAATCGCAGAATATAGAACATGCTGCGATTTTCATGCAATGCACACATGATGCGTGAAAACCAACTCTCATGTACACTGACCCATTGAAATAATTGGGTCCGGATTTCGTGCGGGTGCCAAGCTTTCGCATCTCGCATTGCACCCGTGCGGAATACTTTCTCATGTGAAAGGGGCCTAAGAGTACCAGCATATGTAGTGGAGCATGCAAGGTTTTTCTGCTCGGATTCCTGTGTGGAAAAACCGCATTGTATTTCAGTCCCAGTGTATGAGACATGAGACAAATCTAATGTAGACTTCACTGATGTTTTTTGCGCAGAAATTGTCCTGCGGTGCAGATCTAGAATCCGTACGAACAACTGCACACATTTTCTGTTTAAAACTCGCACCCATGCGCCAGTACTCTTAGGCCTCTTTTACACGGGCGTCGTGTGTGAGGGCCGGATAGAATGAGGGTGCGTGGCAGGAAATTGCGTTATTTTTCTGCGCAAGTGCAATGCATTTTAATGTGTTTTGCGAAAGATCGGAATGTGTGCATGTATCATTACAGACAAAGGGAGAAATCAGCACAACTGACATGCTGCTGATTTCTAAATCTGAACGGCAGGTCAATTTCCGTGCAAAAAAAAAAAAAGCGTACATGAGATTTGTCAAATCTCATTCACTTTAGGCCTGTTTCACACCTATGTTGTGACTTTCCGGTTTTGAGATCTGGCAGAGGATCCATTTTATCCGCATTCATTGTTAGTGCATCAGTATACATTCAGTTCCAATTTGTTGCGTTTTTAGACAGGACACAAAACCGCTACAACAAACTGCATCGATAATGAAAATCAATGGAAGTCAATGGTGCTGGATCTGTTTTTTTTTTTTTTTTGTTAGCGAAAAAAACGGATCAGGCACCTATTGACTTACAGCAATTTTCATACCGGATCCGGTTTGTTCAGTTTAGATTTAAAACAATTGGATCCGGCAAAAATTTAAAGAATCCGTTGTAGTAAATGGCCGCATCTCAAGTGAAACATGCCTTACATGTACTGGATGCACGAAAATTCATACTGATAGCTCACAATCCACACTTCTGCAGGTAGATTTAAAAGTATGCAAGAGGATGGAGGCATCATTTCTCCCAGTGCAAGGAAACTGAATGGCTATATATAAAGTTACTGATGATGTACAAAGATAAAGCACATGTCTTCTTTAACATCTGGCATGTGCTATCATCTGACACCATGTTACTTGCTAATAGCCTCTGGAGATGACAGGAAACTAACCATGTGAAAGAAGTGCTTTCACATGGGGCTTGCTAAATTTATAGGCTTCCTATTATTTGTTCTTTTTATTTTGTTACTGCACATGTGATACAGATGTAGTAGAGCTGGATTTTGGAGCTGACCTTTTTCTTTAAAGGGGTATTCTGGTTACATAAAGTTATCCCCTGTCCACAGGATAGGAGATGACTATTAGGCCTCCTGCACACGACTGTAAATCGCGGTTTAATAAAATTTGGATGTGGTCCGTATGCATTTTTCATGAGACCCACTGTAAAATAGCCTAATCTTATCTGCAAAATGGACGAGTATAGGACAGGTTCTATAATTTGAGGCGTGGCTACACAGATGCAGACAGCACAATTATCACACCCGTGTGAGGTCCATTTTTTTGCAGACCAATAGAAAGCAATGGGTCTGTGTGTGATCCACCAAAAAAATGCAGATCAAACACAGACCAAAAATACGGTTGTTTGCATGAGGCCTACCTATTGCTGGGACCCCACTGATCACGAGAACAGAGGCGCCGTACCCTGAGGAGCGGAGTGGTCATCAGCGATGAGCAAGCCACTCTATTCATTTCTGTGGGAGATCCATAGCCATGGGGTACAGAGCCCCTGTTCTTGTGATCGGTGGCGGTCCCAGCGGTAGGACTCCCACCCATCTAAGGCCTCATGCACATGACCATTTTTGGTCCGCGTCCGATCCCAATTTATAAATTTCTGGACAGCACATGATGCAAGTGTTCATTTTTGTGAGGCAAACTTTTTTTATTCCATTTTTAGATGGAGTTGAGATGATCAAAAAACAACAATTCTGGCACTGGGTGTATGTTTTGTCACAGCGTTCACCAGATTGTTTAAATAATGGAGTCATTTAAGGCCTGTTTACATAGAAGCTTCTTCACTGTGTGAAAAACACACCGTGTTGGAGCCTTAATTCCTGGAAGGTGCCGCACAGAATTATAATTAGAGATGAGCAAATCGAAACTGACGAAGTGGAATTCGATCAGAATTTCAGCAAAAATTCGATTTGCACCGAAGCCGAATTTCTTCGCTATTCAGGGGAACAAATCACATTTTTTCCTAAAATGGCTGCTGCACATGTGAGGACATGGAGCAAGGAACTCTAGGAAGGCAGGATCACTCATAATGCTATGCATGCAGCCAATCAGCAGCCAGCCGGCCCTGTGATGTCACAGCCCTATAAATAGCCTCAGCCATCTTGGATTCAGCCATTTTCCAGTGTACTTAGTGCAGGAAGGGACAGTGGTAGAAAAGACTTTAAAACTTTTATTTTGCTGTATAGAAGTTCAGGGAAAGGATAGGGAGGAATTATTTCACAGTATTGAAGCAGAACAGGGTTCAGTAGGGGAGTGTACAGCCTGGGTAATAGGAACAATCCTATTACACTTTGCTGCACTGACTGCGGATCCAAATTGCCATTATACAGCTCTGTTATTCCAGCAAACCGTTCTTGTTATTGGGGTGCCAGTGCTGTTTGATACAGCTATTAGCAGGGTTTATTACAAGGAAATATTTCTACGTCTTATTTTCCCTTGTGCGGTGCAGATACATGTATTTTTTTGGCTTATATTAGTTTATTAGCAGTTGTATGGTGAAGTACGAAAATTACAGCCTGTTTTGTCGTGTATTAGTGGCAAAAGTAAAATATATTGGCCATTCAGCCGTGAAGTTATATGTTCTAAATCTAAAGCCTTTTGTGGCGTGTATTAGAGGGAAAAGAAAAATATATTTGCCGTTCAGCGGTGCAGTTATATGTTCTAAAGACCTTTTTTGTGTGTATTAGTGGGAAAAAAAGGGCTTATTAGCCGTTGTGTGGTGAAGTTAGAAAATTACAGACATTTTTAGGGTGTTTTAATTTCTTTATATTTTTTTATTTGATCTAACAGTATGTCAGACAAATAAGTGCCAGGCCCTGCACAGGGGAGTGGCAGAGGCCTAAATGTCTGGCGCAGGTAGAGGTCGCAGCAGAGTAAGGGGCCATGGCAGCAGAGGTCACTTCGAGAGGCCTGAGCTCCCAGTGTCAGCTACTGGTCATATCATGACCAGCAACCCAGCGGTTCTTGAATAGTTGACTCGATCTTCGACTTTGTCGCAAGTGACAATAGACACCCCCAGCTAAGAGTCAATGGGTTCCTCAGACACAACCCTTAGTTGGCATGGCCCAGGAGCAGGTCCTGTGTCCTCACCTGTCCTCAACTTGCCTCTGCCCTTTTCTGTTCCCTCAGCCAGTGAAGTATTGTATGATGTGGGCTCAGCTCCACTATAGAGTGGGGACGAGCTACTAGAAAACAGTCAGCAGCTACTGGCCAGCCAAGATTTGGAGGAGACATCCGCCGCTTCCTCCACTAGGCGGGCAAGTAGTTAAGAGGAAAGTGGAGTGGGAGCTGGTGTTGCGAGCGGTCAGGCTCCTGACCCAGAGACAGTTGAGGAGGACATCAGTGACGTGCAGACAGTACTCGATGATGATGATGCAGCCACTGGCGTTGCTATAGGGGTCGCAGAGGTCGCAGTTGCGACCGGGCCCCTAAGCCACCCCTTGCCAGAAGTGCTCTGTTAATTACCTATTTTTGTTTTATAAGATGCAGTGCCAGAGGGCCACCCCTTGCCAGAAGTGCTCTGTTAATTACCTATTTTTGTTTTATAAGATGCAGTGCATCTTATAAAACAAATACTAGTGAACGCTTCCATATAGTGTGGTGTATGTGTATATAGGGCGTCCTCTGTATAGTGTGGTGTGTGTGTGTATAGGGTGTCCTCTGTATAGTGTGGTGTGTCAGTATATAGGGTGTCCTCTGTATAGTGCGGTGTGTATATAGGGTGTCCTCTGTATAGTGTGGTGTGTGTATATAGGGTATCCTCTGTATAGTGCTGTGAGTGTATAGGGTGTCCTCTGTATAGTGTGGTGTGTGTATATATGGTGTCCTCTGTATAGTGCAGTGTGTGTATATAGGGTGTCCTCTGTATAGTGTGGTGTGTGTATATAGGGTATCCTCTGTATAGTGCTGTGAATGTATAGGGTGTCCTCTGTATAGTCCGGTGTGTCTGTTTATAGGGTGTTCTCTGTATAGTGGAGTGTGTGTCAGTATATAGGGTGTGATCTATATAGTGTGGTGTGTATAGGGTGTCCTCTATATAAGTAGAAGTATTAGTACTGGGGTCTATGGAGAACATGATTACTAGTATGGGCACAATGGGGGCATTATTCCTAATTGGAGGCAATGTTAACACTATGCACTCTGGGAGATAATTGCTTCTATTGGGACTTTGGGGAGCACTATTACTGTGGGGGTGTTGAGAAGATGTGATGAGGATAATGGAGAAGTAGGAAACTAAAATGTCTGTTTGTCAAACTCTGCAGAGACAAGATGCAGCTGAAAGAAATCAACATGGCGGTCTGGTCTGAATAGAAAAGATGAGGAAAGAGAACATCTACATCAGAGGAGACATCACTGGAAGTAAGAGGTATGTGGGGCTGCATTAAACATGTATGTTCGGTAGCGATGTATGTAATGTTTTCCAACTACGTCTTTAAAGAGGTTATCCAACCCCTATAATGACCCCCCCAATGCCCGTGCCCCTCATATAGATTATACTTACTCCGTTCCACGGCACCTGATGCAATAGCAGGCTGTGACTGGGACGAGCTTGCCTATCGTCACCCCAGATGCTAGGGGGGCTCTTCCATGTTGCGGTCTGCTATTGGCTGCTACCCTCCCACAACTGCCGTGCAGGGGAGATGCAATGGCTGCCGTGCAGGGATCAGGAGAAACGCAGATGTCGGGGAGCACGGTAAGTATAGTCCATTTGAGGGGCCTGGGCATTGGGGGTAATGTTTTAGATGTTGGACAACCCCTTTAACAGTAGGGTTTGAAAGAAGGGGTTAGGTTGAAAATTTGAAATGCCGTTTCCATTTTCGCCTCAGGCCGCAAAAAGGTTAGGTGCACCCCTGTTCCTTGCCACAAACCACTGCTATAGGGGTCGCAGAGGTCGCAGTTGCGATCGGGCCCCTAAGCCAGGGGGGCCCAGAGGGCCACCCCTTGCCAGAAGTGCTCTGTTAATTACCTATTTTTGTTTTATAAGATGCAGTGCATCTTATAAAACAAATACTAGTGAACGCTTCCATATTGAAAGCGCTCACTAGTCTGCAGGAGGAGGGGGAGAGAAGCGCTGCCTGCGCTGTACTCACCCCCCTCCTCTTTGGTCTCATCCAGGCTGTGCCATGTGTGTGCAGTTCCTTCTCCTGAATGCCTCTCCACTAAAGCCAGCAGCAAGCCCCTCCCCCTCCCAGCAATCCAGCAATCAGCTGAGGACTGAAGAGTGGGCGGGCTACAAGCTGTACACAGCGTTTACAGCAGAAACCTGCAGGACCTGTGGTGATGTCACAGTCACCTGATTAAGGTCCTTTAGCCAAGCAGGGCACAGGAAGAGGACCGAACTGGGTGTGAAGAGGGTAAGTGTCATCTAAGTGATGTGTATATAGGGGTCATCTCTATGTGTGATGTGTGTATAGGGGTCATCTCTATGTGTGTGATGTGTGTATAGGGGTCATCTTTATGTGTGTGATGTGTGTATAGGGGTCATCTTTATGTGTGTGATGTGTGTATAGGGGGTCATCTCTATGTGTGTGATGTGTGTATAGGGGTCATCTCTATGTGTGTGATGTGTGTATAGGGGTCATCTCTATGTGTGTGATGTGTGTATAGGGGTCATCTCTATGTGTGTGATGTGTGTATAGGGGTCATCTCTTTGTGTGTGATGTGTGTATAGGGGTCATCTCTATGTGTGTGATGTGTTTATAGGGGTCATCTCTATGTGTGATGTGTGTGTATAGGGGTCATCTCTATGTGTGTCTAGGGGTCATCTCTATGTGTGTAAGGTGTGTATAGGGATCATCTATACACTGTGTGATGTATGTGTGTATACAGTATATGGGGTGTTCTCTGTATAGTGCATTGTGTGTTAGTATATAGGTTGTCATCTATATTGTATAATGTGTGTAGGGTGTCTTATAGTGTGGTGTGTGTATATAGGGTGTCCTCTATATAGTGCTGTGTGTGTGTATAGGGTGTCTTCTGTATAGTGCGGTGTGTGTAGGGTGTTTTCTGTATAGTGCGGTGTGTAGGGTGTTTTTTGTATAGTGCTGTGTGTGTATAGGGTGTCCTCTGTATAGTGTGGTGTGTGTGTGTGTATAGGGTGTCCTCTGTATAGTGTGGTGTATGTGTATATAGGGCGTCCTCTGTATAGTGTGGTGTGTGTGTGTATAGGGTGTCCTCTGTATAGTGTGGTGTGTCAGTATATAGGGTGTCCTCTGTATAGTGCGGTGTGTATATAGGGTGTCCTCTGTATAGTGTGGTGTGTGTATATAGGGTATCCTCTGTATAGTGCTGTGAGTGTATAGGGTGTCCTCTGTATAGTGTGGTGTGTGTATATATGGTGTCCTCTGTATAGTGCGGTGTGTGTATATAGGGTGTCCTCTGTATAGTGTGGTGTGTGTATATAGGGTATCCTCTGTATAGTGCTGTGAATGTATAGGGTGTCCTCTGTATTGTCCGGTGTGTCTGTTTATAGGATGTTCTCTGTATAGTGGAGTGTGTGTCAGTATATAGGGTGTGATCTATATAGTGTGGTGTGTGTATAGGGTGTCCTCTATATAAGTAGAAGTATTAGTACTGGGGTCTATGGAGAACATGATTACTAGTATGGGCACAATGGGGGCATTATTCCTAATTGGAGGCACTGTTAACACTATGCACTCTGGGAGATAATTGCTTCTATTGGGACTTTGGGGAGCACTATTACTGTGGGGGTGTTGAGAAGATGTGATGAGGATAATGGAGAAGTAGGAAACTAAAATGTCTGTTTGTCAAACTCTGCAGAGACAAGATGCAGCTGAAAGAAATCAACATGGCGGTCTGGTCTGAATAGAAAAGATGAGGAAAGAGAACATCTACATCAGAGGAGACATCACTGGAAGTAAGAGGTATGTGGGGCTGCATTAAACATGTATGTTCGGTAGCGATGTATGTAATGTTTTCCAACTACGTCTTTAAAGAGGTTATCCAACCCCTATAATGACCCCCCCCCCAATGCCCGTGCCCCTCATATAGATTATACTTACTCCGTTCCACGGCACCTGATGCAATAGCAGGCTGTGACTGGGACGAGCTTGCCTATCGTCACCCCAGATGCTAGGGGGGCTCTTCCATGTTGCGGTCTGCTATTGGCTGCTACCCTCCCACAACTTCACCGGATGTTTTGATTTACGTGACGGGGAGATGCAATGGCTGCCGTGCAGGGATCAGGAGAAACGCAGATGTCGGGGAGCACGGTAAGTATAGTCCATTTGAGGGGCCTGGGCATTGGGGGTAATGTTTTAGATGTTGGACAACCCCTTTAACAGTAGGGTTTGAAAGAAGGGGTTAGGTTGAAAATTTGAAATGCCGTTTCCATTTTCGCCTCAGGCCGCAAAAAGGTTAGGTGCACCCCTGTTCCTTGCCACAAACCACTGAGGGAAGGAGGGGGCCCAAGCTGAACTCTTGCACCAGGGCCCATGAGCATTTATCTACGCCCCTGATGCAGCTGATCACACTTGGGAGCCGGGTGACGAAAGTGCTTCCTCATCATCGGAAGAAGAGGGTGGCAGCTTGCCCATGAGTCAGCAAATCGCTAGCGTGGCCGGGATTTAGCAGGGTGGCAGCAGTGGTAGGTCGGGAGCCAAACTTGCCAAGGTAGACCACCCACTTCGCAGGAGCCTACCTGCCCGGGAAGTAGCAGTGCACGGGTTCAAGGAGGCAGCGACGGTAGCAGTCAGTCAGTGCGGAGTGTTGGAGGTAAAATCACTTACTCAACGGTATGGCAGTTTTTTGTTAAGTCACTGTAGGAGGTCAAAATGACTATATCTAGAATCTGTTGGCAGAAGGTGAATTATGGCCAGGGTGCCAATGTTGGCACCACAGCCCTGCATCAACATATGCAGCGTCACCATAAAGTGGCCTGGGAGAAACATGGCTCGGATGTGGTGGTCCAGCCTGCCGCAGCAACTGCTGAATTACCCAATGGCACGCACCTGGTTTCAGTCAGTCAGGGCTCCACCACCTCAGCTGAAGGGAGCTTTCTGTCAATACCATCATCTGCTGGTCCTGATGCTCCTGCTTCTCCTACTCCTCAGTCATTCCGTCAGCAATCGATCACCGAAGCGATTGCCAAGAGACAACAGTATGCGTGCACTCATCCAACGGCGCAGAACCTAAATATGCTCCTATCCAAGTTGCTGGTGCCGCAGTCCCTACCTTTCCAAGTGGTGGACTCTGCACCTTTCAGAGAACTGATGGCTTGTGCCGAGCCCAGGTGGAGAGTCCCAAGCTTTAATTTCTTTGCCAAAAAGGCAGTACCAGCCCTGCACACACATGTAGAACAGAAGGTGGGCCAGTCCTTGAGCCTCTCGGTGTCTGCCAAAGTGCACGGCAGTGCCAACGTGTGGAGCTGTAACTACAGTCAGAAACAATACATGTCCTTTACGGCAAACTGGATGAATGTAGTTCCTGCACAGCCACGCCAGCAACTTGGCCAGGTGTCGCCGCTCCACCTCCACGTTCTCACGACATTGGTCCTGCGACAATGTCTGCCTCTGCCTCCTAGCATATCACATGTGCAGTGCACGGCGGTGTCACGCTGTTGTGCACCTCGTTTGCCTGGGCGAAAGGAGTCACACAGGGGAGGAACTGCTCAGTATTCTTCATCAAGAAATCGGGTTACGCTGCTGCCACCTCCACACTATGTCACCTTGCCACTCTGTGGTCTCCTGAGGCTGACACCACCTCCACACTGTCACTGTGGCACTCTGTGGCCTCTTGATGTTGTTCCCACACTCCCCACTTCATGACTGGGCCTCTATTTAAACTTTCAGCCTGGCTGACATCATTTATTTGACCCTTCTTCTGATCTGCCAGAAGCAAGGAAGAATTAGACTTACAACAGATCCTGTCTGTGTAGCATCTGTAAGGCCTGTATGGTCCTATCAGAATTGGCTTGTGATTTGGTAGCCAAAAGCAGGAGTGGGTACAAAACACAGAGGACATGCAAATATTCTTTTCACATGTCATCTCTGTTTTGAATCCACTCCTGTTTTTTTTGGCATTAGCAATACTGATGGATTACTGACCAAATGCTGACCAAATGAAGGCGGATGATCAACAGACAGGATCCGTTTTTTTTTTTTTTGTTCTGACGGATCAGAGGAAGGGCAAAATAATCAGTGACGTCAACACAAACTTACAGCTGACACCCTCTCCACTCTTTCGGGGGGCTCTACTTGTATAAGCATTTTAATAGAACAGGTTCTGTAGACATCTATGTGGAATCAGCTGACGACGGTGTAAAAGGAGTGCACTTCTTCTTGGCGCTAACATTGACCTGTAAGGCTGAGTTCATACTTAAGTTATTTGGAAAGTTTTGGCCCCATGACTGCCCAAATAAGTGAAGTGTGCAGTGATTCTATGAGCGACGCCTGTCATCTGCATGTTATACGGACTCACCGTATTATTTCACTACCAAAACAGACTCCCTGTGCGTGTTACTGCAAGGCACAGTTTTCTACAACACTATAAATGCTCTCTGTAGCCAGGAAATAGACGTTAACACAATAGGGGGAAGGATACACATAATGCCTGAGTACCTACATGCGAGCACCAGGATTGAATACCTATATCTGAGATATCCAGAGGACTGTTAGCACATAAGTTTTGAGTAATCAGATCAGGTGCAAATATCCCAACTTTGGCAATTAGTTGAAAACTAAACGGGATATCACAGCAGTCCAGAAGGCAAAAAATTTGACATGCGGATGTTCCATCCGAACATGATTAGTTTAATTGGTGGCAAATCATCAGGAGTACATAGAATGCGCAGGTAGGTTAGGTAGCTAGTAGGTGCGGCTGCCACACTGAAGGTGTGTGACAGCCCTCCGGCGCTGGAATGGCTGTGAAGCGCGCCAATTTTTATAGGCTACCTCCACCCCCAATGGGCAGGGCAAATGATGACGCGCAAGCCAGCAGTGCTGCTCAGGAGGAAGCGTAATAGCAGATAGCCCATCTAGCAGCACTGCCCCCATGCCTTGAAAAGTCATCTGCCCCATGTAAATAGAAGTAGAAAGTGTTGGCTATTTTTCAATAATACAGGTACCTGCCAGGAAAGGAAGGGACTAGTGAGTGGGGGATAAATAAACAGCCACCCGGTGACCTGTGGCTATAATCAAAGGGGAAAAAATCATCCAGCAATTTACAACCCCCCTCTCTTAAAATATCACTTTTAATTATTATCACTAAAATTATTGCTGATACTGTGGTCGCTTAACCAAACCCCACCCCACTTTAATGGTCAAATATTGATACTATCATTTGTCATCATCTGTGTGTAACAGCCAACACCAGCTATATAGTTATTATTAGGTAATGGGTATGCCGAGGAAGATTTAGGTAATCGGGGTTAATCCTACTACTAGCCCTGCAATTAACCCTCCGTCTCTTCCTTTGCCCAGGGACGGCCCCTAGTGGTGGGACCTCCCTGTCCTCGTGCCTAAGGCTGAATCACCCTTGGTCTTACCCTAGTCTTCTAACAATGTTATCTGGTGTTAGCCGTTAAAACACAGAGACGACGACAAGTGGTGTGTACGTCCCAATCATGCAAGTCCATACACTCCAATGAAGATCCCTGGTTAAGATATCACCGAGTCTTCTCTGAATAAAACCTGGACTCCGAGTCTGAAAGGTGAGTTTAATAAGACTTAACACACTAGTTGTCCGTCAGTGTAATTTTACACATCATATTTCATTATGCCTTATATATTTTTAAACCTCGACGCGTTTCCCTTCAGATTACTGAAGTTCATCAGGAGGCCATAATGGGCATCAATGTCCCTAATTGATGTGATAGAAATTGATATAGTACAATAGTACAGAATTGATATCAAAAACCTGATACGGCTCATATGTCAAGAGGAGTGATCTTTCATAAAGTGCAGATATCGCAGAATATCATTACAGCAGGCATGTGATCTAAAGGATAAAACAAAATGCCAATTAGGCCAGATACATATGTATATGTATGTTCATGCAAGTTTAAGTACATATATATATAGTGGGACTGAGAGGTGCACTTACTTGTGCCAATTCACATAGCGTTATATCATGCTCATGCGTGTCGATGTGACCTCACCTCACCTAAAGGCATATAAAAGTCCCAGCATATATTAACAGCATGCCCATACACAAAACATACCCGCACCAAATCAGTGCAGATATATCTATCCATAATGCCCTTGTATTCAGTCTACTCACATGTCACTGCTCAGATCAATGTTCCTCCTCTGACGCCATGATTCAAAAGAACCCCAGCCTATCCCCTTTTTAAATTCCCCACTCATCATCAATTTACCAATCATATCCCACCTCCTGAATCCTAACACCGCCCATGTCTCTCACCACGTGGAATGGGCGTGTAGGAATGACGAGGCCTTTCTTATTTTAAAGTGCCATTACTCTTACGTGTTTCCTGTCAGTGGAGCGCATCGATGTATCCCGCTTTCCCTCCACCGACGACCGGTCACCTGATATCCAGGCTTCCGGTCACCTGACACCCAGGCTTCCGGTCCGTGGAACGCATGGATCTCCGTTGGTGGAACGCTTCACAGCGTCATGTGCTTTGCTTAGATGTAGCCGATCACCTAATCAAAGGGGCCCTGATAACAAAGACCCTAATCAATATGAATAGTGACATTGTGTATGCGCTAAAAATTGAACCTACCAGGATAGCTGGCAAACAGCTATATAAAACCTGCAGGCGCTAAGCGCAACAATGTGACAACATCCATATGAAAAATGGAGAAAGTAACACTCATAAATTATATAAAGAGTGCGAACCACTGCACAATTAAATCAAAATAACAGAGTGTATACTTGTACAGCAGGAGCAACCCCAAGAGAATTTGTCCCAGGGTAAACCGATGAAAACAGTAAAGAGCAAACAGAGGCTAACAAAAAGTATGCCAACGGGACAAATATTGGAAGGAACACGATACAACATAGGTATATCAAAATGACTAGTCAGACCCCTTCAACCAAGAGAATAACTCTATTCAAAGGGAGGGCTGCATAATGGCTATTCAATAAAGCAGGCAAATAAAATGTGATCATTCCTTTGTTATACATTGAGGACTACTAGTGTTCATTTAAAGTTACTATTACTGCTTTCATAGAGGATGCTCAGTCGTTTTTTTGTTATTTTTTACAATGGTGCTGAAAGGGAAACTTCCATCAAATGGTTTTTCTTTATAAGTTTAGTGGTAGTATACCTTTGAAAATTGGGTACAGAATATTGTCTTTCTGCAGCACAAATGATAAGACCTCCTATGTACAGATGTAGCAGAGCTAACACACATACACATTTGGTGAGTTATCACATCTAGTTAACATGTTATCACTGTGACTGTCAACAACTAGGATTTATCATGTAGAGAAAGTTAATACAAGACAGTTACTAATGTATTGTTATTATCCATATTGTTTCCTTTGCTGGCTGGATTCATTTTTCCTTGACATTATACACTTCGTTTCCATGGTTACCACCACCCTGGAATCCAGTAGTGGTGGCCATGCTTGTATACTATAGAAAAAAGCACCAGCCTATGTGAGCTCCCATAGCACGGCCACCAGAGGCGGGAATTTTTCCTGTAGAGTGCAAGCACGGCCACCACTGATGGATTGCAAAGTGGTTGTAACCATTGTGGGGAATTGCTCTGGTAAACAGGCTTGCGGACGCAGTATAGAGGCAAGGTACACAGTTCTCTGGGTAAAGCAGAAAGTGTTTTATTCACACTCGGCAACACAAAAACAGTCTTGGTGCTTGTTCACACAAAGCAAAACAGAAACAGTCTTAGTGCTTGTTCACACGAGGCAAAACACACGGCAAAAACATCAGTCCCGCAGCAAGGTCACCTGAGTGGTCGGTGTTAGTTCACACCTGGCAGTTAGCTTGGCCACGCAAAGTTTCCACCAGAGGCTTCTAGGTAGACTGCACGCCTGTTTGCAGACTCTTGCTCTCAGCCCTGAGAGCTCCACAGTAACACCAGCAACTTCCAGGATAATCACCTCCCACCTGCTGAGGTGGCTTCTATTTTAAAGGCCCGGAAAAAGTCCGGCCTGGACCGTGGGGAATAGTCTCCCACCCAGCACTTGACTATTCCCAATAAGAGCCGGCCCGGATTGGCTTTGTAGCCATAGTAAATATCAATGTGTCAAACAGCACTAGCTGCTGCTGACACACAAAAAATCCGGCTCTTATCTCACCGAGGCCAGGAACCTCGGTGACACGTACCTTCCGTCGACGACGGAACCTTGCGCCCTCTTACATACCCCCCCCCTTTGTTCAACCCTGAGGGGGTGAACACATGTGAGGCAGTGGACGCGAGACGGGGCATCTGCATTACCCTGCAAGCAGCCTGCCCTGTGTTCTACTGAGAACTTGAAGTTCTGCAAGGACAGGAACCACCTGGTGACCCGAGCATTCCTCTCCTTGGCCTGGCTCATCCACTTGAGAGGGGAATGGTCGGTCACCAGACGGAACTTCCTCCCTAACAAGTAATAGCGGATAGACTCGAGTGCCCACTTGATAGCCAGGCACTCCCTCTCCACTATGCTATACCTGGTCTCGGCTGGGTTGAGCTTACGGCTCAGGAAGACAACGGGATGTTCTTCGCCGTTGATTTCCTGAGACAGTACAGCACCAAGGCCTACCTCCGAGGCATCCGTCTGTACTATGAATTCCCTGTTGAAGTCGGGTGTCACCAAAACCGGGGACCCACACAGGGCCGACTTCAATGCAGAGAAAGCCTCTTCTGCCTTCTCACTCCAGTGAACCTTTCCGGACTTTCGTCCCTTCAACAGGTCTCTCAATGGTGCTGCTATCGTGGCAAAGTGGGGCACAAACCTCATGTAGTACCCTACAATCCCCAGTAACGATTTTACCTGCCTGGTGGTGACCGGTCGGGGCCAATTACGTATTGCCTCTATCTTACGTATTGCCTCTACCCGGTATGGTTTTAACCGGATCTTGGCCTGAGGCTCCGTGACTATATCATGTTGGATGAGGGAAGTGCGGCCAGGGAGGTCCGAGAACACATCCGTGTTCCAACTGATGAACTCCCTGACTTCCTGAACTTGTTTGGAAGACAGGCTGTCTGCAATTTTTACAGTGGTTACTGCTTCACAGGCCTCAAACTGTGGGGCTGGACCCTTTTCACCTAGAAGCCCTGGACGGGGGCTGTTGTCGGACGAGTCCCTATCTTTCCACGGCTTTAGTAAATTCACATGGTACACCTGCTCCGGCTTGCGCCGCCCTGGCTGGTGTACTTTGTAATTTACTTCCCCTACCTTCTCGATCACCTCATAGGGCCCCTGCCACCTAGCTAGGAACTTGCTGTCAAGGGTAGGTACCAGAACCAAAACCAGATCTCCCGGATTGAAATCCCGTACCCGAGCCTGACGATTATACACCCTACTCTGGGCTTGTTGTGCTGCCTCCATATGCTCCCGGACCAGCGACAACACCCTTTCCATCCGTTCCTGCATCTGGGTGACATACTCAATGACACTTTTGTGGGGGACGGGTTGTTGTTCCCGCGCTTCCTCGGCGATGTCTAACAGGCCCGAGGGTGTCAGCCATAAAGCAGTTCGAAGGGCGAGAACCCAGTAGAGGCCTGGGGCACCTCTCGCACTGCGAACATGAGATAGGGCAGAAGCAGGTCCCAGTCCCTCCCATCTCTAGACACCACCCTATTTAACATATTTTTTAACGTTTGGTTAAACCTTTCGACGAGACCATCCGTTTGCGGATGGTAAACGGACGTCCGCAACTGTTTAAAACGCAGCAATTTACACAGTTCCCTCATAACCTTGGACATAAAAGGGGTCCCTTGGTCTGTCAGAACCTCCTTAGGCAGGCCCACCCGGGAAAACATTTCCATTAACTCCTTAGCTATGAGCTTAGCTGATGTATGTCGCAGGGGCACCGCCTCTGGATACCGAATGGCGTAATCGAGAACGACCAGAATGTGTTGGTGGCCCCTAGCGGACTTTGGTATGGGCCCTATTAGATCCATAGCGATTCGCTGAAACGGTACCTCTATGATTGGTAGAGGTACCAGAGGACTACGGAAATGTGGCTGGGGGCTATTTACCTGACAGGTTGGACAGAACTTCCAATAATTTTCTACCTCCTTGAACACACTGGGCCAATAAAACCGCTGCAGTATGCGGTCCTGGGTTTTCTGCCATCCCAAGTGTCCCCCAAGAACATGTTGGTGGGAAAGCTCCATAATGAGCTTGCGATACGCTGTGGGCACCACCAACTGTTCAATAAGCTCACCCCGGATTTTGTTCACCCGATACAACATTTCCTGGTGAACAACAAAACGGGGAAACATTAACTCAGCCCCAGGTTTTTGGGGTTTACCATCAATTATCACATCGTTCTCCCAGGCCCTGGCAAGGGTTTGTTCCCGGTGTTGCGCGGTCCCAAAATTTTCTCCGGAGACATTGAGGTCTGCCAACTCAGGCCCCGGTGGCAAGCCCTCCATGTCTCCCACCATTACACTCAGTGGGGTTGTCTCCTACTCTATCACAGAAGTAGTGGTCACCCCTACTGCTGGTGCCTCTGCCTCGGGTTCCTCGGGTTCGGGACCCGGACATTTTTCTTCCCCACAGGTAGGCAACCCGTTACTCCACAAAGACCAGAACAGGGGAAAGTCCCTCCCCAATATTGCGGCATAAGGGAGCCGTCTCCCCACTCCCACGACATGTGGCACCTCTCTCCCACCCACCGTCAGGGTAACCTTAGTAGTGGGATACTCCCGGCGATCCCCATGTATACAGACAATGGTAAGGGTTCGCCCTTCTGGGAGTTTTTCCGTTACCAATGACTCATGGACCAGAGTTACCAGGCTCCCAGAGTCCAGTAGGGCCTGCACGGAGTGTCCATTAACCATGATGTCACACATCGGAGGGGTGTTCGCGGCCAGCAGGGGGTCAGCTATATACACTGGTTGGGCAAAAAGAGAGGACCGTCGAGTGAACCCGCAGTCCATGGGTTCGGATGCCCTAGGACAGTTGGCGGCCACATGTCCCCAGTCCTGACAATGCCAACACCTGACCCCCGCAGCCTCCCTCCTCCTCAGGGTATTCCTCCCACGGACCGGAGATCCACTCCCCTCCTTATGAGGTAGGACCCCTTTTCCAGGATCCCGGGTCAGCAACTGGGGCTGACGTGACTTTGGAAGTACCGCAGAGTCCTTCAACAAATCCTGAGTGGCCATATACCTCTCCACCAGGCTAACCAGTTGTTCCAGGTTGCCTGGATCGCCTTGTCCCACCCAGCGCTGTATGGCTCTCGGGAGGGTACGCACAAACCTTTCGACCACGACCCTTTCAACCATCTGAGAAGGGCTCAACAGTTCAGGCTGGAGCCATTTTTTTACTAGGTGAAGTAAGTCATATTCTTGTGACCGGACGGGTCACATAGGTGTTTACCCCCAACCTGGCCAACACCTCACCTTTTAGCCTCTCATAGTCCTTTGCCTCCTCGCAGCTGAGGTCAAAATAGGCCTTTTGTGCGTCCCCCACCAGAGATAACGCTGATTGGTGTGTAAGGATTTACAAGCACCATATTGGTTGGAACACGGAGGTTTGTATCCTATGGAAAAGAGACATTTGAAGGAGGAGGGTCTCCTGTGGGCGTAAATAGCCGGAAATTGCGGCGCCCGGCTCATATACTCCATACCCTGAAGAAGCCAAATAGTGGTGAAACATGTTGGGGAGTTAGTTTGGTTTTAATAATGCTCAAGACCTAGGGTTAAGGGCACGGACGTTCTGCAGACGTCCTGCTGATAAGTGGTATTGGAAATTGAAACAAATGTATCTTTGGCACTAAAAGTGACTGTGATTGCGATAGTCAGATACAAATGTAGACACATTCAGCTAATATAAGCAAGCGCAACATGCTGGGTGTGTGTGGAGTTTAAAACACACCCAGATACAGGCAGGGAACATAACCCCCGGTTGTGTGGAGTGAAACACATGACGGTGTGATCTCAGTATGTGCAAAGTGCAATACAAAAGGATTTGAAGTAACACATACCTTGGGTCAGGGTTTTATTTTAATATATAGTTAATCATTGTTGGTATGCCATCATTTTTAAATTAAAATTGAAATAAAAGTTACTTTTTAAGCCAGAAACAGGATTTTTTGTGGCTATTTTGCCACTCTTGTGTGTAATAATTTAGAGTTAATCCTGGGCTATACTGGGTCACCTGGTGAATATCCCCACCAGAAAAGGCGCCACCACCTCAGCCCATTGCTCCAACGGCAGCCTCTCTTGCTCGGCGGTTCTTTCAAACACCATCAGGAATACCTTTATATCATCTTCTGGACTAATTTTCCTTAGGGCGGATCGGACTTTGTCCCTGGCGGTAGACACAGTCGGGGCTGTCGTGGTTGCAACTCCTTGCTGGGACGTTCGCACCGACTCCTGCAAGGCTATCAGCTGCTGCATTAGGAGATTGTTCGTCTGCTGCTGTGCACACATAGCCTCCTCATGTCTTTTTTGCTGTAGCTCATTAGCCTGTTGCTGATGTACGTTAGCCTCCATGAGAGCTTTTACAGCAGCCTCCATGTTGCCAGAAAACACAAAACTTGCAGGCTTGATATATGACATGCAGTCCAACACAGCAAAAACAAAAACTTTCGGCGTTCAGGCCAGCCTCACTGCGCATGCCCGCATTCTTCACCAAATGTGGGGAATTGCTCTGGTAGACAGGCTTGCGGACGCAGTATAGAGGCAAGGTACACAGTTCTCTGGGTAAAGCAGAAGTGTTTTATTCACACTCGGCAACACAAAAACAGTCTTGGTGCTTGTTCACACAAAGCAAAACAGAAACAGTCTTAGTTCACACGAGGCAAAACACACGGCAAAAACATCAGTCCCAAAGCAAGGTCACCTGAGTGGTCGGTGTTAGTTCACACCTGGCAGTTAGCTTGGCCACGCAAAGTTTCCACCAGAGGCTTCTAGGTAGACTGCACGCCTGTTTGCAGACTCTTGCTCTCAGCCCTGAGAGCTCCACAGTAACACCAGCAGCTTCCAGGATAATCACCTCCCAACTGCTGAGGTGGCTTCTTTTTTAAAGGCCAAGAAAAAGTCCGGCCTGGACCGTGGGGAATAGTCTCCCACCCAGCACTTGACTATTCCCAATAAGAGCCGGCCCGGATTGGCTTTGCAGCCATACTAAATATCAATGTGTCAAACAGCACTAGCTGCTGCTGACACACGAAAAATACGGCTCTTATTTCACCGAGGCCAGGAACCTCGGTGACACGTACCTTCCGTTGACGACGGAACCTTGCACCATGGAAAAGAGCAGTGTATAACGTGATGGAAAAAATTAATCAAGACAGCAAAGGAAGCAATATGGACAATCACCATACATTAGTAAGTGCCTCATATTAACTTCAACAAGGGGCGCTTACCATATAGCTGAAGTGAAACAACCCCTTTAACTCTGCTGCATCCATAGATAGCTACAGTAACGCATAATCAGTTTACTGCTGCTGTAAGGGAAAGATGTTATATGAAGGGTAATCCTCATGATAATAGTAGGTGCAAACATGATAGATTTGATGTAAATGACTACAAACAAAATATGTCCACTTTTCTGGAGCTGCACCCTTGATATATTACCTACCCTTAGGGCTCTTTCACATTTGCAAGACAACTGAAAGCATATTGAAAACTGATCAGACTTCAATATGCTTTCAGGTAACCATGGCAGCCAGGACGCTACTGAAGTCCTGGCTGCCATGGTAAGTACTCCGCAGCAGTGTACTTACCTGCGCTGCGGCTGTTGGGCGCTCCTTCATGCAGTCACAGGTCCCCGCGGCGCATAGATCAATGCGCCGCCTGGACCTGTGATGTCATGAAGGAGCGCCCGGAGGCTGCAGCGCAGGTAAGTACACTGCTGCGGAGTACTTACCATGGCAGCCAGGACTTCAGTAGCGTCCTGGCTGCCATGGTAACCGATGGGAGCCCCAGATTACACTGGGGCCCCGACCGGAACTGCTGCTGCGCATGCGCAGAGCTAAACGTCGGATCTGGCAATGAGCCGAAACAATGTTTAGCTTAATTCCGGATCCGGGTTAATGCACTTCAATGGGCATTAATTCCGGATCTGGTGTTACGGCATGTCTTCCAGATTTTTGGACAGAGACAAATCCGCAGCTTGCTGCAGTTTTGTCAACATCCAAAAAACTTTCACATATTGAACGGAAGACATTCTGATGCATCCTGAGCAGATTTCTCTCGATTCAGAATGCTTTCGGATAATCCTGATCAGTATCTTACCGTTCTAGAGCCCCGAGAACGGAACTCTAGGATAGAAAGCAAAAACGCTGATGTGAAAGGGGCCTTAGACAGAATGTCATGACCTGGACCAGATTTATCACAGGGACTCAGGCTGGATGACAAATAACTCTATACCAACTATTGGTTGGCTTACCTTGAGACAGAATTTTACATCAGAAGGGTGGCACAATTTTGGTGCTAAATGTTGCTTGAAGCCATACTGCTTTAACTTCACCCCCTTGCTGAACTAAGTAAAAAGAATTTCTCAAAAGCTAGATGCACCAAATTGCACTGAAAATGTGCCAAAGTTGGGCATAGTGTCTATGTGCAATTACATTAGTAAATGTGGACCGTTATGTCTTGTAGTAGACACTATGGTAGTTGTGAAATGATTTACCTTCTAATTTCTGCTCAGTGATTTTGGGTCTGTAATTTCTGCATAACAATCACGTTATATAAAATGTGCTACAGCTCATAAAAAAAACTGCCCATTAAAGGTACAGCAACAGATCAGGTTTCTGTTGAAGTGTTTGAAGACAGAAACAGGTGTAGATTAAAAAAAGGAGAGAAAGTATATGAACAGACACAACTTCTTTTTTTAATTCACTCCTGGTTTTGGCATTCAAAACTGCATGTAGAAGCCTGATTGTATGGCCGTACCCAAAGTGATAGACATATTTGGATAGAAAATTGCAGCAATCTACCATTCCTGAGTATATGCCCATAGTGAACCATGTCAATCCCTAGAATGAACTGACTGTAAAACTAGTTTTGCGGCCTTTCAAGTCCTATGGGCTCTTGACTATTATGGGCCAGCTAAAGAGCCTTCAAAAATTATAGTAGACATAGTCCCAAAGGGCATGTTATTTATGGCATGGTCTAGAGATCAGACATCATTGGGATGTTCTAATAGTGCCCAATAAAAGTCATAAAATAGTTTTAACTAGCCTAACTCACTAGAATATTGAATATACATCTACAGAGTTACCTGCAGTCATATTCAAAATTAGAGGCAACATGTGATATTACAAAGGGCTGTGCCAGATTCTGGACACAGCTCTGTAAACCTTTATATAACAAGTATCATCACAAAGCATGGAATCTAGAAATTATCACTTAGAAAAGCTTCTTAAAAGAGCATATTTCAAATGAAAGAACCAAAAGCTTTGCCAATAATAAGATTATAACATGCTATTAAACTGGTTTTGTTTTGCTTGTAGAAATAGGTCATCCATTGAAACATCATAACCCAATGTAAGTATAATGATTCTGAAGAATGTTTATAGCCTCCTTTGCATCCTGGACAAAGAGGATTTCCTTCGCACATGAATGACATATTTAGTCACGTATGGTGCCACAATTCTAAATAAAACATTAAAACTAAACCCAATTCAGTCAAACCGTATAAAAATATCCAGACTAAATTTGGCCTTATTCGATCTGAGCTTTACCAAACATCACAGATTATTAAAAGGATTGGAAAAGAACTCGACAAAACAATACAAAATTACAATAAGAAAATCATCAAATTTCTCTGTTCTGTAGGTATTTATGTCATTATATACTGAGATCCATAATCATGTTCGTTGTCTATACCAACTTTTCTGTCTTTTCAGGTGGTCAGGAATGAATAAAGTGCATTTTATTTTAGTTTCAGAAAATATTAAAGGGGTTTTCCTAAGAAAAATGTAATCATATAGTAGATGACAATCTCCTTCTAACAAAGCTAGAATGGCCCTGTAACTCACATTGATCCAGAGATCTTTCCATTAATTGCTTCAATTGCTCTGCTAGATTTATTTCAAGCTAGCAGCTCGGGGTGGGGGTGTCATTTCTGATGCAGTTGAAGAATGGAACTGAGTAAGTGTTTCCTTTTCAGTGAGCTGGACAAAGAATTTTGAAAATGAGCAAACAGCAGGTGGTGCTAGACAGATAGATTTCCGTGATTAACTCAGTCAGCACCTATAAAAATTACAAACATATTTAGATCCAGGTGCTGGCTTGAAAAATTTGAAATATTTTTCATGGGACAGCCCATTTTTTTTATGCTTTAACCACAGGCAAGATTCTGACTTCACTATGCTACATAAAGTTGTTCTATCACATAGGTAAACCAGTGTCTATTTTTTCTGGACAAGAAAGACTGACTTACGGCAGTACCAGGAGAGAGATGGCTGACCTGCCCTCCAGCCAGGACCGGCATTAGGGGGGGAGGGGGCAAACTGGGCAATTTCCCGGGGCCCCTGCCACCAAAGGGGCCCACTTCCAGACAGTGGTAGATTACAATAGGGACGTTTTAATCGGCAGCCCTGGGTCCAATGCCGACCCGAACACCCACATACTGCGGCGGGGCACGGGAGCGCATAGTTCCATGCCCCGTCACCGATCACCGCCAAAGGCCTGAGGCCCATGCGGTAGTGAAATCCTGGCACAGGCGTGCGTGATGACGTCATCGCATGCGCTTGTGCCGGGACACAGCACAGTGAAGTGAAGTATGCGCGCCTGCCATCGCACGCCTGGATATAGGTGAGTATTTAGCTTTTAGGGTTTTATTTATTTGAATTTTTTATTTTATGTGCCAACTTTGGGGGACATGGGGGGCACACAGGACATGTGAAGAGACAGTACATTGGGGGAAATTGCAGTATGGGGGCAAATTACTATGTGGGGTGTGGGGAGTCGCTCTGGTAGACAGCGGTGCGGGTGCAGTTTAGAGGCAAAACAAGGAGTCCAGATGGTGCATCAAACAGTGTTTTATTCACACTTGCACACCATAAATGAAAAGCAGTCTCTTGGTGACAGTTCACACACAACGGAAATACTGTGGCAAAACAAAAACAGGCCAACACAGGGTCCAGTCACCTTGGGTGGTTTAGGTGCGGGTTCACACCTAGCAGTCGGCTCAGCCGCAGGCGATTCCACCTTCAGGTCGCAGGGAAACACCACCTTGCTGAGCTCCTTCCTCCAGGACAGAGAATTCCTCAGCCCTGTTTGCAGGCTCCAGGATAATCACACACCCTCAGACACAGCTGCTGGCTGCGTTTTATACCCAGCCCAAAACATGGACTGGACCGTGGGGAGCAGCCACCCACCCTACTCTTTAGCTGCTCCCAGTAAGAGCCGGCCCGGATCGGCTTTGCAGCCATGCTATTTAACAGAGCAGCACTAGCTGCTGCAGACCAAAACCCCGGCTCTTACCTCACCGAGGCCAGCAACCTCGGTGACACGTACCTGCTATCAAATACAACACCTTGCACCCTCTTACACACCCCCTTTGTTCAACCCTGAGGGGTGAACACACGTGAGGCAGTGGACGCGGGACAGGGCATCTGCGTTGCCCTGCAAGTGGCCTGCCCTGTGTTCCACGGAGAATTTGAAATTCTGAAGAGATAGGAACCACCTGGTGACCCGAGCATTCCTCTCCTTGGCCTGACTCATCCATTTGAGGGGGAATGGTCGGTCACCAGACGGAACCTCCTCCCTAACAAGTAGTAGCGGAGAGATTCGAGTGCCCACTTGATAGCCAGGCACTCCCTCTCCACTATACTATATCTGGACTCGGCGGGATTGAGCTTACGGCTCAGGAAGACAACGGGATGTTCTTCCCCGTTGACCTCCTGAGACAGTACCGCACCGAGGCCTACCTCCGAGGCGTCGGTCTGTACGACAAACTCCTTGTTGAAGTCGGGTGTCACCAAAACCGGGGACCCACACAGGGCCGACTTCAACGCGGCGAAAGCCTCCTCCGCCTTCTCACTCCAGCTAACCCTCCCAGACTTTCGCCCCTTCAACAGGTCTGTCAACGGCGCTGCTATTGTGGCAAAGTGGGGCACAAACCTCATGTAGTAACCTACAATCCCCAGGAACGACTTTACCTGCCTGGTGGTGACCGGTCGGGGCCAGTTACGAATGGCCTCTACCTTGGTTACCTGAGGTTTGATGACTCCCCGCCCAATTACATATCCCAGATATTTTGTCTCCTCTAACCCTATGGAGCACTTCTTTGGGTTAGCGGTTAGTCCAGCTTTCCTCAGGGCATCCACTACCGCCTGCACCTTGGGTAAATGGCTTTCCCAGTCGGTGCTGTGGATGACTACATCATCTAAGTAGGCCGAGGCGTACCGACGATGTGGTCGCAGCACTATGTCCATTAACCTTTGGAAAGTGGCGGGGGCGCCATGCAGGCCAAAGGGTAACACCTTGTAGTGATACAGGCCATGCGGGGTAACAAATGCAGTTTTTTCCTTAGCCGACTCCGTTAAGGGTACCTGCCAGTACCCTTTGGTGAGGTCTAGCACAGAAAAATAACGGGCTTGCCCTAAACTCTCAACAAGCTCGTCTACCCGGGGCATGGGATACGCATCAAACTTGGACACTTCATTTAACTTGCGAAAATCGTTGCAGAACCGCAACGTCCCATCCGGCTTGGGTATTAGGACTATGGGACTGGCCCACTCACTCTTCGACTCCTCAATGACATCGAGCTTCAACATTAACTGTACTTCCTCCGCGATGGCCCGTCGCCGAGCCTCGGGTACCCGGTATGGTTTTAACCGGATCTTGGCCTGAGGCTCAGTGACGATGTCATGTTGGATGAGAGACGTGCGGCCAGGGAGGTCCGAGAACACATCCGTGTTCCGACTGATGAACTCCCTGACTTCCTGAACTTGTTTGGAAGACAGGCTGTCTGCAATTTTTACCGTGGTTACTGCTTCACAGGCCTCGAACTGTGGGGCTGGACCCTTTCACCTAGAAGCCCTGGTCGGGGCTGTGGTCGTCGGCCGCGTCCCTATCTTTCCACGGCTTAAGTAAATTCACGTGGTACACCTGCTCCGGCTTGCGCCGCCCTGGCTGGTGTACCTTGTAATTTACTTCCCTACCTTCTCGATCACCTCATAGGGGCCCTGCCACCTAGCTAGGAATTTGCTGTCAAGGGTGGGTACCAGAACCAACACTCGATCTCCCGGATTGAAGCCCCGTACCCGAGCCTGACGATTATACACCCTACTCTGGGCTTGTTGTGCTGCCTCCATATGCTCCCGGACCAGCGGCAACACCCTTTCTATCCGTTCCTGCATCTGGGTGACATACTCAATGACACTTTTGTGGGGGACAGGCTGTTGTTCCCATGCTTCCTTGGCGATATCCAACAGGCCCCGAGGGTGTCTGCCATAAAGCAGTTCGAAGGGCGAGAACCCAGTAGAGGCCTGGGGTACCTCTCGCACTGCGAACATGAGATAGGGCAGAAGCAGGTCCCAGTCCTTCCCATCTCTAGACACCACCCTCTTTAACATGTTTTTTAGAGTTTGGTTAAACCTCTCAACAAGACCGTCTGTTTGCGGATGGTAAACGGACGTCCGTAACTGCTTTATACGCAACAATTTACACAGTTCCCTCATTACTTTGGACATAAAAGGGGTCCCTTGGTCTGTCAGAACCTCTTTTGGCAGGCCCACACGGGAAAACATCTCCATTAACTCTTTGGCAATGAGCTTAGCTGAGGTATGTCGCAGAGGCACCGCCTCCGGATACCGAGTGGCATAGTCGAGAACTACCAGAATGTGTTGGTGGCCCCTGGCAGACTTTGGTACAGGCCCAATTAAATCCATAGCGATTTGCTCGAACGGTACTTCAATAATTGGCAGAGGTACCAGAGGACTTTGGAAATGTGGCTGGGGGCTAGTTATCTGACAGGTCGGACAGGACTTACAATAATTCTCTACCTCCTTGAACACACTGGGCCAATAAAACCGCTGCAGTATGCGGTCCTGGGTTTTCTGCCACCCCAGGTGTCCCCCAAGAACATGTTGGTGGGCAAGCTCCATGACAAGCTTGCGATACGCTGTGGGCACCACCAACTGTTCAACAGGTTCACCTCGGATTTGGTTCACCCGATACAACATATCCTGCAGAACAATAAATCGTGGGAACATTAATTCAGCCCCTGGTTTCTGGGGTTTACCATCAATTTCCAGCACATTCTCCCAGGCCCTGGTTAGGGTTTGGTCCCGGTGTTGTGCGGTCCCAAAATTTTCCCGGAGACATTGAGGTCTGCCAACTCAGGCCCCGGTGGCAAGTCCTCCGTGTCTCCCACCATTACACTCAGTGGGGTTGTCTCCCCACTACCGCTGCAGCAGTGGTCACCCCTACCGCTGGCCCTTCAGACTCGGGCTCCCAGGGTTCTGGCCTTCCAGGGGTATCAGGCCACTCTGCTAGGGTTACCCCTGTCTCAGGGCTATTAGTCACTTTCATCTCAGGCCACAGTGACGGAAAACCAGGGAAGTCTCTCCCAATTATTAGTTCATAGGGCAGCATTGTGGAGATCGCCACTTCACAAGTCCAGGTGCCGGCCGCCGTGGACAGAGACATTACAGCCGTGGGATAGTCCTTTAAGTCTCCGTGTATACACACCACACCAACTTTCCGGCCCGTATACTGGGTAGGCTGTACCAGGGCAGCACTTACCAGGGTTACCAGGCTCCCTGAGTCCAACAGCGCCACTGCCAGGTTATCCCACGATTTGCACCTGGCACAGATGTCGATTGTCTATTGTCTCGGGGGTGCCGGTCGCACACAGTCTCCGGGCATACATGGAAGCCCGGTACCCATAATTAATCTCCATGGGTTCCCCCACTGTGGACAGTCGGCCCTTACGTGGCCAGGCTCGTGACACCGCCAGCAGACTACTGGGGAGGGATCTGCAGGGGTACATCCCGGGCGGGTTTGGCCGGCCACCGGGACTGGGGTGGAGGTTTCCGGGTTTGACTGGCCTCCTCCCAAAAGAACCCCCTGCAGGTTTCTGGTGGCCTCATATCGCTCCACCAGGTCGACCATCTCAAGGGCATTGGTGGGGATACCTGGCCGATCCAGTGCTGGAGAGGGTATGGCAGAGACCTCCAGAATACATCTGCTAACAGACGGTCGAGCATAGCAGTGGGAGTCAGTATGTCTGGCTGCAGCCATTTTTGCAACCGATGTAGCAGGTCATAGTATTGTGGTCTGGCGGGTTCAGCCGGGTTAAATTCCCACTGATGCACCCGCTGGGCCCGGACCAAAACATTCACCCCCAGTCTTGCTAGAATCTCACCTTTCACGGTCGGGTAGTCAGCTGCCTGGACATCTGCCAAGTCGAAAAACTTGCTGGGGCCCGGCTGCCAGGAACGGAGCAACCACCTCGGCCCACTGGTCACGGGTAACTTTTCCCTCACGGCGACCTTCTCAAAGACGGCTAGGTATGTCTCCACGTCGTCTGCGGGGGTCATCTTTGGGATCGCCGCACGGACCGCTTTCCGGGCATCATGGACGTGGTGGGACGCTCCTGCCGCCTGTAATGCCATCACATGTTGCAGCAATAACTGGTTGGTCTCCCGCTGCTGCACGTTAGCCTCTATGAGGGCTTTCACAGCAGCCTCCATGTTGCCAGAAATCACAGGCTGCAACTTTCCCGGCCTAATATAGGACATACACTTTTGCTCAGCAAACAAAGTTCGGCGTTCACGCCAGCCTCACTGCGCATGCCCGCATCCGCCACCAAATGTGGGGAGTCGCTCTGGTAGACAGCGGTGCGGGTGCAGTTTAGAGGCAAAACAAGGAGTCCAGATGGTGCATCAAACAGTGTTTTATTCACACTTGCACGCCACAAATGAAAAGCAGTCTCTTGGTGACAGTTCACACACAACGGAAATACTGTGGCAAAACAAAAACAGGCCAACACAGGGTCCAGTCACCTTGGGTGGTTTTGGTGCGGGTTCACACCTAGCAGTCGGCTCAGCCGCAGGCGATTCCACCTTCAGGTCGCAGGGAAACACCACCTTGCTGAGCTCCTTCCTCCAGGACAGAGAATTCCTCAGCCCTGTTTGCAGGCTCCAGGATAATCACACACCCTCAGACACAGCTGCTGGCTGCGTTTTATATCCAGCCCAAAACATGGACTGGACTGTGGGGAGCAGCCACCCACCCTACTCTTTAGCTGCTCCCAGTAAGAGCCGGCCCGGATCGGCTTTGCAGCCATGCTATTTAACAGAGCAGCACTAGCTGCTGCAGACCAAAAACCCCGGCTCTTACCTCACCGAGGCCAGCAACCTCGGTGACACGTACCTGCTATCAAATACAACACCTTGCACCCTCTTACAGGGGGAAAAATAGTATGATGCGATTATTGTGTCTGGGCAAATTATTATGGGAGGGATTACTATGTGGGGGAAAATACTATATGAGGCAATGTGGGGTAAACTACTGTGTGGGGGTAGTGTGGGCTAAACTACTGTGTGAGAGCAGTGTGGGGGAAATTACTGTGTGGGTGGCAGTGTGGGGGAAATTACTGTGTGGGGGCAGGGGAAATTACTGTGTGGGGGCAGTGTGGGGGAAACTACTGTACGGGGGCAGTGTGGGGGAAACTACTGTGTGGGGGCAGTCTGGGGGAAATTACTGTGTGGGGGCAGTTTGGGGGAAACTACTGTGTTGGGGCAGTGTGGGGGAAATTACTCTGTGTGGCAAATTACTATGGTGGGATTACGATATGGGGGCAGTGTGGGGGGCCTTGCTATTGGAGAGGAACTATAAGGGCATTTCTGTTATTTTTGGGGACACTATACAGGGATTATTGCCTGGGGCACAATATAGGGTTTTATTATTACTGGGGGCACTCTAGGGGACATTATAGCTGCTGTGGACACTATAGGGACATTTTGGGTAATTTATCAAACTGGTGTAAATTAGAACTGGCTATTCCACATTTCATTTTTGACAGCTCTTTTTGAAATCCAATTCTACTTTACCCCAGTTGGATAAATGACCCCAATTATCTCTACTAGGTCACTATTTTTTCAGTAGTATAGTACCTGGGACATTGGGGAGCACAACGGGCACAGTATTGGGAGTGGCAACAGGAAGATACTGTGGGGACACCAGGATGGGGAGGTTAATAGAAAAATTGAAAAATATAATGTGTTTGTGTAACAAACTCTGTAGAGACGAGATGCGGCTGAAAGAATTTGTCATGGTGGTCTGGGTCAAGCAGAAGAGAAGAGGAAAGAGAAGGTCTACATGACAGGAGATGTCACTGGATGTAAGAGGTATGTGGTCACTATGACATGTGGAAAGTGTTTTAAAGGAGAGTTGCACTATGTTTGTCTTTCCAACCTGCTTCTTGTTTTTTTCAGTTAAAATGTTTACCTGGGAATTTGATATAGATGGTCGATCCTCAGGATAGGCCATCAGTATCAGATCAGTGGTGATCCGACTCCTGACACCCCTGCTGATCAGCTGTTTGAAGAGGTCACTACGCTCACAAGAGCTCAGGTGAGCACTGCGGTATTTTTATAGTTTACCAAGCACAGCGCCGTACATTAGACAGTAGTGATGATGGTAATGCAGATCATCTCCTTTCACTTGAATGGGATTGAACTGCAACTAGGCCATGTGACTGATATACTGACATCACTGGTCTCCCAACAGTTGATCAGCTCAGCAGGTGTCCGGGGAGAAGGACGCCAGCCGATCTGATATTAATGACCTATCCTAAAGATAATCTTATACACCTTGCTGGTATTGAATTACACTGCAGTTTCTCTTAATGAGAATCTGCGTGGAAAAAACCTGTGTAATCCCCAATCAGTGCAGGCAGGCTATGTGTGAATGTGTTGTTTTTTCAATATTTCTTTTAGGGCCCCACTTAAAATTTTGCCCAGGGCCACACTTTGTCTAAAAAATTCTTCCGTTTTGTCTCCATTCATTGTCAATGGAGACAAAAAGTAATGAACAAAACGCTCCAAAATGCATTCCGTTCAGTTCTCATACTGGAGAGCAAATCGCAGCATGCTGTGGTTTGCTTTCAGTCCTGGGATGCTGAGCAAGATGGATCCATCATGACCCACAATGCAAGTCAATGGGGACGCAGCCGTTTTCTCTGACACAATTTGATATAATAGAAAACGGATCTGTCCCCCATTGACTTTCAATGGAGTTCATGACGGATCCGTCTTGGCAATGTTAAAGATAATACAACCGGATCCATTCATGACAGATGCAGATGATTGTATTATCAGTAGAGTTGAGCGAACACCTGGATGTTCGGGTTCGACGAGTTCGGCCGAACTTTCGAAAAATGTTCGGGTTCGGGATCCGAACTCGACCCGAACTTCATCCCGAACCCGAACCCCATAGAAGTCAATGGGGACCCGAACTTTTGGGCACTAAAAAGGCTGTAAAACACACCCGGAAAGGGCTAGAGGGCTGCAAAAGGCAGCAAAATGTAGTTAAATCCCCTGCAAACAAATGTAGATAGGGAAATGATGAGTTAACATAAAATAAATAAAAATTAAACAATATTAATTGGAGTGAGGTCCCATAGCACAGAATCAGGCTTCAAGTCACCCACCAATGGAGAAGGTCACTTACTATTATTTTGACCACAGCACCCAGACAAAGGAGAGAGGTCCACAGCAGAGAACCAGGCATCATATCACCCACCACAGGAGTAGGCCACCATTTAGTTACTTTGACCCCTACACCCAGACGGAGGAGAGAGGTTACACAGCAGAGAATCAGGCATCATATCAACCACCACAGGAGAAGCCACCATTTAGTTACTTTGACCCCTGCACCCAGGAAGAGGAGAGAGGCCCCACAGCACATATTCTGGCATCATATCAGCCACCACAGGAGAAGCCACCATTGAGTTACTTTGACCCTGCACCCAGGAAGAGGAGAGAGGCCCCACAGCACATATTCTGGAATCATATCAGCCACCACAGGAGAAGCCACCATTGAGTTACTTTGACCCCGCACCCAGGAAGAGGAGAGAGGCACCACAGCACATATTCTGGCATCATATCACACACCACAGGAGAAGGCCTCTTTCAGTGATTTAGGCCTTTGGACCCAGACAGAGGAGAGAGGCACCACAGCACATATTCTGGCATCATATCAGCCACCACAGGAGAAGCCACCATTGAGTTACTTTGACCCCTGCACCCAGGAAGAGGAGAGAGGCCCCACAGCACATATTCTGGCATCATATCACCCACCACAGGAGTAGGCCACCATTTAGTTACTTTGACCCCTACACCCAGACGGAGGAGAGGGTTACACAGCAGAGAATCAGGCATTTAGATCACCCACCACAGGAGTAGGCCACCATTGAATCAGACCCCGGCAACCATGTCAGATGGCACAAGCATAAGCTTTATATCAATCAGCACAGGAGAAGGCGACTTTGAAAGACTTTGACCCCTACACCCAGATGGAGGAGAGAGGTTTCACAGCAGAGAATCAGGCATCATATCAACCACCACAGGAGAAGCCACCATTTAGTTACTTTGACCCCTGCACCCAGGAAGAGGAGAGAGGCACCACAGCACATATTCTGGCATCATATCAGCCACCACAGGAGAAGCCACCATTGAGTTACTTTGACCCCTGCACCCAGGAAGAGGAGAGAGGCCCCACAGCACATATTCTGGCATCATATCACCCACCACAGGAGTAGGCCACCATTTAGTTACTTTGACCCCTACACCCAGACGGAGGAGAGAGGTTACACAGCAGAGAATCAGGCATTTAGATCACCCACCACAGGAGTAGGCCCCAATTTAATGGGACCCGGCAACCATGTCAGATGGCACAACCATCAGCTTCATATCAATCAGCACAGAGAAGGCGACTTTGAAAGACTTTGACCCCTACACCCAGACGGAGGAGAGAGGTTTCACAGCAGAGAATCACGCATTTAGATCACCCACCACAGGAGTAGGCCCCCATTGAATCAGACCCTGGCAACCATGTCAGATGGCACAACCATCAGCTTTATATCAATCAGCACAGGAGAAGGCGACTTTGAAAGACTTTTGACCCCTACACCCAGATGGAGGAGAGAGGTTTCACAGCAGAGAATCAGGCATCATATCAAACACCACAGGAGAAGCCACCATTTAGTTACTTTGACCCCTGCACCCAGGAAGAGGAGAGAGGCCCCACAGCACATATTCTGGCATCATATCAGCCACCACAGGAGAAGCCACCATTGAGTTACTTTGACCCCTGCACCCAGGAAGAGGAGAGAGGCCCCACAGCACATATTCTGGCATCATATCACCCACCACAGGAGTAGGCCACCATTTAGTTACTTTTGACCCCTACACCCAGACGGAGGAGAGAGGTTACACAGCAGAGAATCAGGCATTTAGATCACCCACCACAGGAGTAGGCCCCATTGAATCAGACCCTGGCAACCATGTCAGATGGCACAACCATCAGCTTTATATCAATCAGCACAGGAGAAGGCGACTTTGAAAGACTTTGACCCCTACACCCAGATGGAGGAGAGAGGTTTCACAGCAGAGAATCAGGCATCATATCAACCACCTCAGGAGAAGCCACCATTTAGTTACTTTGACCCCTGCACCCAGGAAGAGGAGAGAGGCACCACAGCACATATTCTGGCATCATATCAGCCACCACAGGAGAAGCCACCATTGAGTTACTTTGACCCCTGCACCCAGGAAGAGGAGAGAGGCCCCACAGCACATATTCTGGCATCATATCACCCACCACAGGAGTAGGCCACCATTTAGTTACTTTGACCCCTACACCCAGACGGAGGAGAGAGGTTACACAGCAGAGAATCAGGCATTTAGATCACCCACCACAGGAGTAGGCCCCAATTTAATGGGACCCCGGCAACCATGTCAGATGGCACAACCATCAGCTTCATATCAATCAGCACAGGAGAAGGCGATTTTGACAGACTTTGACCCCTACACCCGGACGGAGGAGAGAGGTTTCAAAGCAGAGAATCAGGCATTTAGATCACCCACCACAGGAGTAGGCCCCAATTTAATGGGACCCCGGCAACCATGTCAGATGGCACAACCATCAGCTTCATATCAATCAGCACAGGAGAAGGCGACTTTGAAAGACTTTGACCCCTTCACCCAAACAGAGGAGAGAGGTTCCACATCAGAGAATCAGGCATCATATCAACCACCACAGGAGTAGGCCACAATTTAGTTTATTTGACCCCTGCACCCAGGAAGAGGAGAGAGGCCCCACAGCACATATTCTGGCATCATATCACACACCACAGGAGAAGGCCTCTTTCAGTGATTTAGGCCTTTGGACCCAGACAGAGGAGAGAGGTCAGAGATTAGCTTCATATCCCCCAGCACAGCAGAAGACCGCTTTATTTGACTTAGGCCTCAGCACCCAGACAGAAGACAGAGGTAGCATGGCAGAGGTTATGGCTTCATGTCACCCGTTAGTTTAACCGCCACTTTCATCTGGTTAGGCCCCGGCGCCCAGACAGAGAAGAGTTTCATTCAACTGTGGGTTTCATAAAATTTGTATCAAATAAAGAAGTGGCCCGTAGCACAACAAGACATGTTTTAGGCAGTTAATAAGGACTACTCTGCACAAGGGAGGGACAGGTCCTGTGGGATCCATGCCTGGTTCATCTTTATGAAGGTCAGCTTGTCCACGTTGGCTGTGGACAGGCGGCTGCGCTTGTCAGTACGACGCCCCTGCCGTGCTGAATACGCTGCTCAGATAAAACGCTGGCCGCCGGGCAGGAAAGCACCTCCAAGGCATAACATGCTAACTCTGGCCACGTGGACAATTTCGAAACCCAGTAGTTGAATGGGGCCGAACCATCCGTCAGGATGTGGAGGGGTGTGCAGACATACTGTTCAACCATGTTAGTGAAATGCTGCCTCCTGCTAACACGTTCCGTATCAGGTGTCGGTGCAGATAGCTGTGGCGTGGAGACAAAACTTTTCCACATTTCTGCCATGCTAACCCTGCCCTCAGATGAGCTGGCCGTGACACAGCTGCGTTGGCGACCTCTTGCCACTCCTCTGCCTTCACCTTCCACCTGTTCCCCTGTGACATGTGGGAATGCTCTCAAGAGCGCTCTATCAGCGCAGTGCTTGTACTCGCGCATCTTACGGTCGCGCTCCAGTTCAGGAATTAAAGTGGGCACATTGTCTTTATACCGGGATCCAGCAGGGTGGCCACCCAGTAGTCTGCACACGTTAAAACGTGGGCAACTCTGCTGTCGCTGCGCAGGCATTGGAGCATATATTCGCTCATGTGGGCCAGGCTACCCATGGGTAAGGACAAGCTGTCCTCTGTGGGAGGCGTATCGTCATCGCCCACCGTATCCCCCAGCCACGCACCAGTGATGGGCCTGGGCTGCCACCCCGCTGTGAACTTGCGCCATCCTCGTCCCCTCCACCTCCTCCTCCTCATCCTCCTCGTCCTCCAGTACAGTGCCTTGGCTGGCGACTCTGTGAACCTGTCCTCTGCTGCTTAAACAAACCTCCCTCTGAGCCAATTCGAACAGACTGGCCCGAAAGTGTTAGAAACGAGCCCTCATCCTCCTCCTCCTCCTCCTCCACCTGGGCCACCTCCTCTAACATCATTGCCCTAAGTGTTTTCTCAAGGAGACATAGAAGTGGTATTGTAACGCTGATAACAGTGTCATCGCCACTGGCCATGTTGGTGGAGTACTCGAAACAGCGCAGCAGGGCACACAGGTCTCGCATGGAGGCCCAATCATTGGTGGTGAAGTGGTGCTGTTCGGCAGTACGACTGACGCGAGCGTGCTGCAGCTGAAACTCCACTATGGCCTGCTGCTGCTCGCACAGTCTCTCCAGCATGTGCAAGGTGGAGTTCCACCGGGTGGGCACGTCGCATATGAGGCGGTGAGCGGGAAGGCCGAGTTCCGCTGTAGCGCAGACAGGCAGCAGCGGCAGGATGTGAACGGCGGAAGCGCGCACAGACGGCCCGCACTTTATGCAGCAGCTCTGACATGTTGGGGTAGTGGTGAATGAACCTCTGCACCACCAAGTTCAGCACATGCGCCAGGCAAGGGATGTGCGCCAAACCGGCTAGTCCCAGAGCTGCCACGAGATTTCGCCCATTATCGCATACCACCAGGCCTGGCTTGAGGCCCACCGGCAGAAACCACTCGCCGGTCTGTTGTTCAATACCCCGCCACAACTCCTGCGCGGTGTGGGGCCTGTCCCCCAAACATATGAGTTTCAGAATGGCCTGCTGACGCTTACCCCGGGCTGTGCTGAAGTTGGTGGTGAAGGTGTGTGGCTGACCGGATGAGCTGGTGGAAGCAGTGGAGGAGGAAGCCGAGTAGGAGGAGGAGGCTACAGGAGGCAGAGAATGATGCCCTGCGATCCTAGGGGGCGGAAGGACGTGCGCCAAGGAACTGTCCGCCGGGGCCCAGCCGCCACTACATTCATCCAGTGTGCAGTTAGTGAGATATAGCGTCCCTGGCCGTGCTTACTGGTCCACGTATCTGTGGTTAGGTGGACCTTGCCACAAATGGCGTTGCGCAGTGCACACTTGATTTTATCGGACACTTGCATGTGCAGGGAAGGCACGGCTGTCTTGGAGAAGTAGTGGCGGCTGGGAACCACATACTGCGGGACAGCCATGGCCATCAGCTGTTTGAAGCTGTCTGTGTCCACCAGCCGGAATGACAGCATTTCAAAGGCCAGCAGTTTAGAAATGCTGGCGTTCAGGCCAAGGGCTCGAGGGTGACTCGGGGAATTTGCGCTTCCTCTCTAAGGTTTGAGATATTGAGAGCTGAACGCTGCTGTGTGATATAGTGGAGACGCTAGTTGACGGTGGCGGTGGTGGTGGTGTCGGTGGCACATCCTCTGTTTGCTGCTCGGCAGGTGGCAACATTCCTCTCGAGGCGGAAGCCGAGGCAGCAGCGGTAGAGGGAGCAGGGGGAGCCTCAGCGAGTGCCTGGTTTTTAAGGTGTGTACCCCACTGCAGTTCATGCTTTGCATGTAGATGCCTGGTCATGCAGGTTGTGCTGAGGTTCAGAACGCAATGCCTCGCCTCAGGCTCTGATGGCAGAGCGTGCAAGTCACTCGGGTCTTGTCGGTAGGACATTGTTTAAAGAAGTGCCATGCCAGGGAACTCTTTGAAGCTGCCTTTGTGGGGCTGGGTCCCTGTTGGCGATGTCCAGTAGCAGGCGAACTCTGGGGCGGCGGCTCGCCTGCTTTGGCCCCCTGCTCCCTCTTTGGCTTCGCTGTTGTCTCGGTCTCACCACTACCTCTTCCTCTGAACTGTGAAAGTCATCGCCACGACCTTCAGTCCATGTGGGGTCTAAGACCTCATCGTCCTCTGCATCGTCTTCCACCCAGTCTCCTCCCTGACCTCCTCCTGTTCAGTCTGCACACTGCAAAAAGACGCGGCAGTGGGCACCTGTGTTTCGTCATCATCAGAGAGTCGGTGACTCTGCTGTGGTGGTATTCCCATGTCCTCTTCATCTGGAGACATAAGTGGTTGTGCGCCAGTGCATGGTATGTCTTCCTCCACTGGGGAAGGGCTAGGTGGACGCCCCTGGGAAACCCTGGAAGCAGAGTCTTCAAACAGAAGAAGAGACTGCTGCATAACTTGTGGCTCAGACCGTTTCCCTGATATGCTTGGGGGTGATGTGACAGACTGATGGGCTTGGTTTTCAGGTGCCACCTGTGCGCTTCCGCAGAAGACTGGGTGGAAGACCATGTGGTGAACGTGCTGGAAGCACTGTCGGCCACCCAATCGATTAATGCCTGTACCTGCTCAGGCCTTACCATCCTAAGAGCGGCATTGGGCCCCACGAGATATTGCGGTACATTCTGCCGGCTAGTTGAGGGAGTTCGCTCCCTACTGTGTGCGCCTGAGCCGAACGGCCACGCCCTCTACCAGCAACAGAGGCTCCACGGACACCACCACGACCGCGTCCTCGTCCCTTAATAGTATTTTTCTTCATTGTTGCGATTCAACTCGCACCACAATGAAATATATTATTTTTTATAAGCAAAATCCCCTCACTGGAATACTTTCAGTCTTTTGACTGTATGGATTACAGATGGAATGACTGTTATATGTGAGTACCGCTTTCTTTGACAGATTCTAGTATGGGTACATATATGTTTTCCCAACCCCAGCACATTAATTTGCTAATTCCAGATGTATGAAACGCAGGCCTAACTGTATCTAGTATATTGAACGCCAGATAAACTAACTTGGCCTTTTTTAAATAAAAAAATTCCCTCACTGGAATACTTTCAGTCTTTTGACTGTATGGATTACAGATGGAATGACTGTTATATGTGAGTACCGCTTTCTTTGACAGATTCTAGTATGGGTACATATATGTTTTCCCAACCCCAGCACATTAATTTGCTAATTCCAGATGTATGAAACGCAGGCCTAACTGTATCTAGTATATTGAACGCCAGATAAACTAACTTGGCCTTTTTTAAATAAAAAAATTCCCTCACTGGAATACTTTCAGTCTTTTGACTGTATGGATTACAGATGGAATGACTGTTATATGTGAGTACCGCTTTCTTTGACAGATTCTAGTATGGGTACATATATGTTTTCCCAACCCCAGCACATTAGTTTGCTAATTCCAGATGTATGAAACGCAGGCCTAACTGTATCTAGTATATTGAACGCCAGATAAACTAACTTGGCCTTTTTAAATAAAAAATTCCCTCACTGGAATACTTTCAGTCTTTTGACTGTATGGATTACAGATGGAATGACTGTTATATGTGAGTACCGCTTTCTTTGACAGATTCTAGTATGGGTACATATATGTTTTCCCAACCCCAGCACATTAGTTTGCTAATTCCAGATGTATGAAACGCAGGCCTAACTGTATCTAGTATATTGAACGCCAGATAAACTAACTTGGCCTTTTTAAATAAAAAAATTCCCTCACTGGAATACTTTCAGTCTTTTGACTGTATGGATTACAGATGGAATGACTGTTATATGTGAGTACCGCTTTCTTTGACAGATTCTAGTATGGGTACATATATGTTTTCCCAACCCCAGCACATTAGTTTGCTAATTCCAGATGTATGAAACGCAGGCCTAACTGTATCTAGTATATTGAACGCCAGATAAACTAACTTGGCCTTTTTAAATAAAAAAATTCCCTCACTGGAATACTTTCAGTCTTTTGACTGTATGGATTACAGATGGAATGACTGTTATATGTGAGTACCGCTTTCTTTGACAGATTCTAGTATGGGTACATATATGTTTTCCCAACCCCAGCACATTAATTTGCTAATTCCAGATGTATGAAACGCAGGCCTAACTGTATCTAGTATATTGAACGCCAGATAAACTAACTTGGCCTTTTTAAATAAAAAAATTCCCTCACTGGAATACTTTCAGTCTTTTGACTGTATGGATTACAGATGGAATGACTGTTATATGTGAGTACCGCTTTCTTTGACAGATTCTAGTATGGGTACATATATGTTTTCCCAACCCCAGCACATTAGTTTGCTAATTCCAGATGTATGAAACGCAGGCCTAACTGTATCTAGTATATTGAACGCCAGATAAACTAACTTGGCCTTTTTTAAATAAAAAAATTCCCTCACTGGAATACTTTCAGTCTTTTGACTGTATGGATTACAGATGGAATGACTGTTATATGTGAGTACCGCTTTCTTTGACAGATTCTAGTATGGGTACATATATGTTTTCCCAACCCCAGCACATTAATTTGCTAATTCCAGATGTATGAAACGCAGGCCTAACTGTATCTAGTATATTGAACGCCAGATAAACTAACTTGGCCTTTTTAAATAAAAAAATTCCCTCACTGGAATACTTTCAGTCTTTTGACTGTATGGATTACAGATGGAATGACTGTTATATGTGAGTACCGCTTTCTTTGACAGATTCTAGTATGGGTACATATATGTTTTCCCAACCCCAGCACATTAGTTTGCTAATTCCAGATGTATGAAACGCAGGCCTAACTGTATCTAGTATATTGAACGCCAGATAAACTAACTTGGCCTTTTTAAATAAAAAATTCCCTCACTGGAATACTTTCAGTCTTTTGACTGTATGGATTACAGATGGAATGACTGTTATATGTGAGTACCGCTTTCTTTGACAGATTCTAGTATGGGTACATATATGTTTTCCCAACCCCAGCACATTAGTTTGCTAATTCCAGATGTATGAAACGCAGGCCTAACTGTATCTAGTATATTGAACGCCAGATAAACTAACTTGGCCTTTTTAAATAAAAAAATTCCCTCACTGGAATACTTTCAGTCTTTTGACTGTATGGATTACAGATGGAATGACTGTTATATGTGAGTACCGCTTTCTTTGACAGATTCTAGTATGGGTACATATATGTTTTCCCAACCCCAGCACATTAATTTGCTAATTCCAGATGTATGAAACGCAGGCCTAACTGTATCTAGTATATTGAACGCCAGATAAACTAACTTGGCCTTTTTAAATAAAAAAATTCCCTCACTGGAATACTTTCAGTCTTTTGACTGTATGGATTACAGATGGAATGACTGTTATATGTGAGTACCGCTTTCTTTGACAGATTCTAGTATGGGTACATATATGTTTTCCCAACCCCAGCACATTAGTTTGCTAATTCCAGATGTATGAAACGCAGGCCTAACTGTATCTAGTATATTGAACGCCAGATAAACTAACTTGGCCTTTTTAAATAAAAAAATTCCTCACTGGAATACTTTCAGTCTTTTGACTGTATGGATTACAGATGGAATGACTGTTATATGTGAGTACCGCTTTCTTTGACAGATTCTAGTATGGGTACATATATGTTTTCCCAACCCCAGCACATTAATTTGCTAATTCCAGATGTATGAAACGCAGGCCTAACTGTATCTAGTATATTGAACGCCAGATAAACTAACTTGGCCTTTTTTAAATAAAAAATTCCCTCACTGGAATACTTTCAGTCTTTTGACTGTATGGATTACAGATGGAATGACTGTTATATGTGAGTACCGCTTTCTTTGACAGATTCTAGTATGGGTACATATATGTTTTCCCAACCCCAGCACATTAATTTGCTAATTCCAGATGTATGAAACGCAGGCCTAACTGTATCTAGTATATTGAACGCCAGATAAACTAACTTGGCCTTTTTAAATAAAAAATTCCCTCACTGGAATACTTTCAGTCTTTTGACTGTATGGATTACAGATGGAATGACTGTTATATGTGAGTACCGCTTTCTTTGACAGATTCTAGTATGGGTACATATATGTTTTCCCAACCCCAGCACATTAATTTGCTAATTCCAGATGTATGAAACGCAGGCCTAACTGTATCTAGTATATTGAACGCCAGATAAACTAACTTGGCCTTTTTAAATAAAAAAATTCCCTCACTGGAATACTTTCAGTCTTTTGACTGTATGGATTACAGATGGAATGACTGTTATATGTGAGTACCGCTTTCTTTGACAGATTCTAGTATGGGTACATATATGTTTTCCCAACCCCAGCACATTAATTTGCTAATTCCAGATGTATGAAACGCAGGCCTAACTGTATCTAGTATATTGAACGCCAGATAAACTAACTTGGCCTTTTTTAAATAAAAAAATTCCCTCACTGGAATACTTTCAGTCTTTTGACTGTATGGATTACAGATGGAATGACTGTTATATGTGAGTACCGCTTTCTTTGACAGATTCTAGTATGGGTACATATATGTTTTCCCAACCCCAGCACATTAATTTGCTAATTCCAGATGTATGAAACGCAGGCCTAACTGTATCTAGTATATTGAACGCCAGATAAACTAACTTGGCCTTTTTTAAATAAAAAAATTCCCTCACTGGAATACTTTCAGTCTTTTGACTGTATGGATTACAGATGGAATGACTGTTATATGTGAGTACCGCTTTCTTTGACAGATTCTAGTATGGGTACATATATGTTTTCCCAACCCCAGCACATTAATTTGCTAATTCCAGATGTATGAAACGCAGGCCTAACTGTATCTAGTATATTGAACGCCAGATAAACTAACTTGGCCTTTTTAAATAAAAAAATTCCCTCACTGGAATACTTTCAGTCTTTTGACTGTATGGATTACAGGTGGACTGGTATTAGTAGGGGTGACACAAGCACACCCAAGTCCCTGATGTAGGATTTCTATGGCACAGACCACTATTACAAGTGATTAATGGACGTTGGGAGAGATTGTGCTGCAGCACTAGTCCCAAGATGGCCGCCGCCTATCAGCCCAGTAACATGTGCCACAAAATGGTCTGCACAACCTTTAAAAAAATAGCCTTGGACTGTGCTGCTAAATCGCTATTGGTCTGAATCCCAGGTGTAGATGTCTGACTTGTTTGGAGCTTTGAATGCACACTGTGGCAGCTTCTGCTGCAGCACTACAAGTCGCAAATGGCGGCCGGCGGTCAGCCCAGGTACATGTGGATGGAAAAATCACTCTGGCCACTCTAAAAATAGCCAATCCCTATCAAAAAGCAGCTCAGCTGCAGTTGTTCAGATGAATCACAGGTGGAGGAGAGAAATTTGCTTCCAGTTATTCAATTATCCCTGCCTATTCTCGCCCTAGCATCAGCTGCGTCTATCCCTGTTCTATTCACATCGGGAGTGAGCACGTCCCGACGTGCGCACAAGCTTATAAAGAGGCTGAGTCACATGCTGCACTCGGCCAATCACAGCCTTGCCAATAGTAGGCATGGCTGCGATGGCATCTTAGGGCAAGTAGTATGATGCATGTTGATTGGCTGCTTTGCAGCCTTTCAAAATGCGCCTAAATACATGCCGAACGACGAACCCGAACCCGGACTTTTTGAATATGTCCGGGTTCGGGTCCGGGTCCCGGACACCCCAAAATTCGGTACGAACCCGAACGATGCTCGAACTGTTCGCTCAACACTAATTATCAGTAACGGAAGCGTTTTTGCTGAACCCTGCCAGATCCATCAAAAACTCTAGTGTGAAAGTAGCCAAACTACAGACCTATCTTCCCTTCATCTCTAAACTCCTGGAGCACCTGATATACAGTTATGTTCAAAATGATTCAACCCCCAATGCTGTAAAGGGTTTTAGAGAATTTAGTGTACATTTGTAATTGTGTTCAGAATTAAATCTTACAAGGACTTTTTAAAGGATCAAATGCAACTAAAATGACATCAATTGTTTTTGTCATACAGTATTAAATGTTTTTTTTGTGATTTCTTCATTGACACAATTATTCAACCCCTTAAAGACTACCACTCTTAAGAACAGAGGTTCATTCAAGTATTTTCGATCAGGTATTGAAAACACCTGTGGATGTCAAGGAGCAGCAATCAAGAATAATAAGCACCAATTAGGCAGATTTAAAATGACTGTGATACTCAGCTCCTTCTAGACATTTACTGGTGTGTTTACAAACATGGTGAAGTCAAGAGAATGGTCCAGGAAGACAAGAGAAAAGGGGATTTCTCTTCACAGGAAGGGCAATGGCTATAAGAAGATTGCAAAGATGCCAAGAGACACCATAGGAAGCATCATTCGCAAATTCAAGGCAAAAGGCACTGTTGAAACGCTACCTGGTCGTGGCAGAAAGAAGATACTGACTTTGACTGCTGTGCGCTACCTGAAGCGCAAAGTGGAGAAAAGTCCCCGTGTGATTGCTGAGGAACTGAAAAAAGATTTGTCAGATGCGGGTACTGAAGTTTCAGCTCAGACAATAAGGTGCACACTGCGTAATGAAGGCCTCCATGCCAGAACTCCCAGGCGCACGCCCTTGTTGTCTCCAAAGAATAAGAAGAGTCGACTGCAGTATGCCAAAAGTCATGTGGACAAACCCCAAAAGTTTTGGGATAGTGTTCTGTGGACTGATGAAACAAAATTAGAACTGTTTGGGCCCATGGATCAACGCTATGTTTGGAGGAGGAAGAACAAGGCCTATGAAGAAAAGAACACCTTGCCTACTGTGAAGCATGGCGGGGGGTCAATCATGCTTTGGGGCTGTTTTGCTTCTACAGGCACAGGGAAGCTTCTGCATATGCAAGGTACCATGAATTCTCTTCAGTACTAGGAGATATTGGATGAAAATGTGATGCAGTCCGTCACAAACCTGAAGCTTGTGAGACGTTGGACCTTTCAACAGGACAATGATCCCAAGCATACCTCCAAGTCCACTAGAGCATGGTTGCAGATTAAAGGCTGGAACATTTTGAAGTGGCCATCGCAGTCACCAGACTTAAATCCGATTGAGAACCTCTGGTGGGACTTAAAGAAAGCAGTTGCAGCGCGCAAGCCTAAGAATGTGACTGAACTGGAGGCTTTTGCCCATGGAGAATGGGCGAAGATACCCGTAGATCGCTGCAAGACACTTGTGTCAAGCTATGCTTCACGTTTAAAAGCTGTTATAACTGGAAAAGGATGTTGTACTAAGTACTAAGATTGAATGTCACTTGGGGGTTGAATAAAACTGATAATGATGTGAGCACAGAAAATACATTTGTGGTTATTTCATTATAAATGTTATGTTATATTTGTCTGACTTACAAGTGCCTCTTAGATTTAATTGTAAACAAGATGACTGAAATGATCAAAATCAATTTCAAACTGGCCAAAACACTCAATTTCAGTAGGGGTTGAATAATTTTGAACACAACTGTACTTTCACCTCATCCACTATCTCTCTGCCCGCTCTATCCTTCATCCATTACAATCTGGTTTTCACACTCTATGTTCTGCAGAAATTTCCCTTACCAAAATGAGGAACGACCTCCTGACAGCTAAATGCAACACATTCTACCAATTCTACTCAATCGTGGTGCAGCATTTGATACTAGAGCACCATCTCCTCCTCAAAATGCTCAAATCTATTTGTCTTAAGGTCACCACTCTCTTTTGGTTTTCTTCCTATCTCTCTGACCGCTCTATCAGTATATTATTTGCTGGCTCTACTTCCCCTCCTCTTCTTCTTACTTGTTTGGGTTCAGTCCTGGGTCCTCTCCTCTTTTCTCTCTACACAGCCCCGATCGGACAGACTATCAGCAGATTTGGTTTCCAGTACCATCTCTATGCTGATAACACCCAGCTACACACATTATAAAGTGACCTCATCTGTGTTTTCTCCATCCTCTAATCTACCTAAACTTATATCTCCCTCTTAGTGTGTGGCGTTATCATTATTCCTGGACAGAAAACCCGCTGTCTTTGTGTTTAGTTACTGATCTTTCTTTCACCCCCTATATTAAATCACTTGCCAGCTCATGTTGCCTGCACCTCAAAATATCTCTAGAATCTGCCCCTTTCTTACTATTTCCCCTCTCCGATCTCTCCTTAATGCAGCAGCCAGCCTGATCTATCTGCCTAACCACTACTCTGATGCTTCCACCCTCTGCCAGTCATTGCACCATACAGTACAAGATTCAATTTAAAGGTTGTCATAGCAACTAGAAGTTGGTTGAATTTGGTGCCTTATCAAATTTAATTAGTATCAAAATTGCCAAACTGAATTATGTTTCTTTAACATATTATCCTTAGTGGCCACCAATACTCCTTTTTATGGCAGTTACTAAGGGGCCTTTGTCTAAACACTACATTGGTCTCCTGTACAGAGGAGAGTAGGAGCTTGCCTCTAACCACCTGAATCTGTAGTTCCAATCTAGGCTATTTAACCTCTTAGAGGCCCCAACCATTAGCAACCGCAGCATCTAAGTGATTTCTGAGGGAGAAAACTCTCTCTGTCAGGCATTGTCATTGCAACAAATGCGATTGTGGGGTGCCAATGACTTTACAAGGTAGTCGTGGGGGAATGAAGACCCCCCAGGTCTGCCTTCAATGTATGCCAATCAGGCTGTGTCAGTATCATAGTGACATTATAATACACTGCAATACATAAGTAGTACAGTGTATTATAGAAACAATCAGAAGATTGCATGTCAAAGTCCCTTGTGGGACTAACAAGTGTAGAATAAAGCATTAACGTTTTATGAAAAAAAATCTCCAAGTGAAAAAAACTACATCTTTTTCCATTGGAATTTTTTTTTCAATGAAAAAAGTTGCAAAAATAAAATCCCCATCACATATTTGGTATTGCTGCAACTGTAAGGACCTGCGCTATACAATTATCTTGTAATTTATCATGCAATGTATCCAGAATTGATGTTTTTTTTCCTATCACCACCAAAGAAACAGATTAAAAAGTGATCTGCTGTAGTTATGAAGTCCAAAATGACACCAATAAAGAGTACAAGTCATCCTGCAAAAATCAACCCCATACAGCTCAGTAGAAAGAAAAATAAAAAGTTATAGGTCCTGGGGTGAGGTGAAGCAACTTCATTATTTTTGTTTTTTAAAGGGGTTTTATTTGATTTCACTGTAATGGTACTAATCAAGAGCCTAAAGTTATCATGTTATTTATGCAGCAAAATAAACATTGCAGAACTTGCAATGTAAAAATGCAATAAGTTATGTGTACCCTAAAATGGTGTCATTAAAAACTACAACTTGTCCACCAAAAAAGAAGTCCTCATGCAGGTCTCATACATCCCTCATTGACAGAAAAATTAAAAAGTCATAGCTTAGAAATGTGATGATCAAAAAAAAAAAAAAGAAAATGGTCACAAATGTCTAAAGCAGGCTAACTAAAGGATTAAGTAAATCATAATTTGTATACTTTTTTGACTAAATGATTTTAAATAAATTCAACCAGATATTCACTATATTATTTAAATACATTATCTTCTACAACAAAAGTTACATTTCACACTCACTGCGCACACTTTTCCGAAGTAGAGTTAAGTCTGATTAATTATTCAGAATGAGCAGCACACATGGAGAGATGATAACTGCTTGCAGTGTCGTTTTGCTTCAGGCATGAGAAAAATAATCCTGCAGATGTTTATTGACTGTAGGTTTGTAATTCTAGGTTACAGAGCAGTGATAAAGTTGGGCTAATTCAATCAGCTTGATTTGCATTATGAATACACACCTGGGACATACAAGTAAGTTAAAAGCTACGTAGTATAAAAGGCTTTTATACAGTCACTTGCTGTGCAGCTTTTGTTCACGTACAATTTATGTTGACATTGCCCTTAGGATGCTCTTAAATCCATGTAAACTCACACCTAGATCATCATTTAGACACTTCTCAAGATTTCTCAGAATTTTTCCAGGTACATTCTAGATAACAAAATCATACAATAACTTATTTATGTTATTTATTTCCATTAGTTTTTATGTGTTCTATGGGATTAGAACAACAGAGAGGCAAATTTAATTGTGTCAAGACCTTGTCGTAAAATGCTTCAAAATTTGCCACATTTCTGGCACATAATGTCACTTTAAGTCTGGACCAATTTATGAAACAATTGCACGCACCAAAAAGAACAGTTGACCTATTTTATGTCTAGCCTTGCACCAAATTTATCATCCAGCCTGAGCAACTGGAATACATTTATAGCATCTTTAAGCCTGTATTACATGAGGTGATTGTAAGCCCCACTGTTTGTAGGAACTCTGCTTGCGATGATCTAGCAGTATAATACTGCCACCGATTACCCAATAAATGAGCAAATGCTCATCCATTGGGCAATCGGAAACTTTCAGCAGGTTTAAAAATCATTGCTTGCCGGTGGCAGATCATGCTGGGTGATTACGATCTACTGCCGGCAAACAATTATTCTGCATGGGGAGAAGCAATGGCATTAGTGATCACTCCTCCCCATGTTGTGGAGTTATGTAATAGCAGTGCTCGTATTCACTGACGAGCAGCCGATTGTTGGGAAGGAACATTTCCTTCCTGACAATCGTCTGCTTGATCGTATAATGTAATACAGTTCTTAGATGGTCTACTGTAAGTTTCTATCTGCTCTACCTGAGGCCTGCATTACTAAGTGGCTGCTTTCATAAGTGGAGTTAAAGAAACCTGAGTTCTACTGCTGAGTGTCTTTTTGTTGGGACTGCAAGTGTCTGAGTGTGGTGTGAAGCTGCTTACCTAGAAAGTTAAGTACTTGCAGTTTAGTTCAGCCATTTAAAACCGCTTTTTCTCTCTCTGTTGTGTAGTGTCATTTAAAGCAGTTTTTTTTTTCTCTGCTTGGTGAGGGGGAGTGGCTTGGCCTAACAGGTGCCATAAATTAGACCACTCAACTCTTCCAGAGCTAGCTCTACCTGAAGCTTGCATTACTAAGTGGCTGCTTTCATAAGTGGAGTTAAAGAAAACGAAGTTTAGGAAAAGGAGCAAGAAACAGAGATTCATTAGCTCATCCTTGTATACAGTTGGTTTTATTCTAGCTAGTCTTCCTACTGCTGTAAGGGACCACAGTAAGTTAGAATCTTGATATCACTGCTCTATATTGTATATTTTTTCCCCTCTCTTTTCCTGTGTAATCCCCATTTAGTATGACTTCCATTATTGACAGCGCCGTCCAGTGTACATCTTGTATGATGTATGCAGTCCTGGAACAGCCGTTCGAGGGTGTAAATTTTTTTTCCAAAATGTGAGCAAATTACCCGTTTTGAATCGCACATCGAGTCTCTAAACAGGCGAGTTGCAACACTGAAAGCCACTGACAATTTGGAAAAGAGTTTGCTGCTCACTGAGCAAGCACTCTATGGGGTAGATGTGGGGGCGGGTGGTAGGGAGGAGGCTGAGGAGAGTGAGGTAGTTAGCTGGGTAACAGTAAGAAAGCGTGGTAGAGGGAAGAGTGCCAGGGACGCTAGCCCTGATCTGACACACCCCAACCAGTTTGCAAGGTTGGCATATAAGGGGGATGACAGTTCAGGGACGGCATCGCTGCAGCCAGACACTTCCTCTGCCAATCAGGTGAATGTCAGCTTCAGTAAGCAGGGGACCAGGAGAGCAGGGCAGGCCAGACAGGTGTTGGTAGTGGGAGACTCAATTATTAGGGGTACAGATAGGGCGATCTGTCACAAAGATCGTGATGGCCAAACAGTGTGCGGTCTTCCTGGCGCTAGAGTTCGACACATCGCGGATCGGGTTGACAGATTACTGGGAGGGGCTGGAGAAGATTTAGCGGTCATGGTCCATATCGGAACCAATGACAAAGTTAGAGGAAGGTGGAGAGTCCTTAAAAATGATTTCAGGGATGTAGGTCAAAAGCTTAGGGCAAGGACCTCAAAAGTAGTATTTTCTGAAATACTGCCTGTACCACGAGCCACACAAGAAAGGCAGCGGGAGATTAGGGAGGTTAACAAGTGGCTCAAGAACTGGCGTAGGAAGGAGGGGTTCGGGTTCCTGGAGAACTGGGCCGACTTCTCTGTTGGCTACAGGCTCTACTGTAGGGACGGACTGCACCTCAATGGGGAAGGGGCAGCTGTGTTGGGGAGAAAGATGGCTAGAAGGTTGGAGGAGTGTTTAAACTAGGGACTGGGGGGGAGGGTAATTACATTATAGGAGGGGAAGATAGTGCAGATAGAGACCAGGTGCGATGTAGTGTGTCTGGGGGAGGAATGGAAGGGGGGACTAGAACAGCTCAGAATGAAAGATGTAGAGTAAAAAATACACATAAACCTGTCAAATTTATGTATACTAATGCCAGAAGCCTGACTAACAAGACTGGTGAACTGGAATTAGTGATGTGTGAGGAGGACTATGACGTAGTGGGAATAACTGAGACATGGCTGGATGATAGCTATGACTGGGCAGTTAATATAAAAGGTTACAATCTGTTTAGAAAGGATCGTCAAAACCGGTGAGGTGGAGGGGTCTGCCTCTATGTGAAGTCGTGTCTAAATCCCGTAATTCGAGAATACATCTCTGAGGGACATGAACACGTGGAGTCACTGTGGGTAGAAATACATGGAGCAAAAAACAATAATAAAATACTAATAGGAGTGTATTATAAACCACCTAATATACCAGAGTCCACAGAAAATCTATTACTAAGCGAGATAGACGAGGCGGCAAATCATAATGAAGTCGTTATCATGGGGGACTTCAACTACCCAGATATAGACTGGGAAACTGAAAGCTGTATATCCCAAAAAGGAAACAGGTTCTTGGCAATAGCCAAAGACAATTTCCTTTCCCAACTGGTTTTACGACCCCATTAGAAGGACGGCCATACTGGACTTAGTATTAACCAATAGACCTGATAGAACAACAGATCTGCAGGTTGGGGGACACCTTGGAAATAGTGACCATAAAGTTATAACCTTCCAATTATCCTTCAAACGAGAGTTTCTAAGGGGAGGAACAAAAATACCAAACTTCAAAAAAGCAAAATTTAGCCAACTAAGCCAGGCCATAGGCCTAACTAACTGGTACAAAGTCCTTAAAAAATAAAAATACAACCATAAAATGGCAGATTTTTAAAAGCATTGTAACATCTAATTGTGAGAGGTACATACCTTATAGGAATAAAAGGCTAAGGAACAACAAGAAACCAATGTGGATAAATGGAACGGTAAAGAAGGCAATAAATGACAAAAAGAAAGCATATAAATCGCTAAAACAGGATGGGAGTCAGGAAGCACTGATAAACTATAAGGAAAAAAATAGAATATGCAAAAAACTAATAAAATTTGCCAAACTAGAGACCGAGAGATTAATTGCCAAAGAGAGTGACACTAACCCTAAAATGTTCTTCAATTATATAAATAGTAAAAAATATAAATCTGAAGGAGTCGGCCCTCTACATAGCAATGAGGGGGGTGTTGCAGAGAGCGACGAGGATAAAGCAAAACTATTAAATATTTTTTTCTCCACTATATTCACTGAGGAAAATAAATGGATGAAATGCAGAATGTAAAAGTAAATTCCCCATTAAAAGTGCCCTGTCTGACCCAGGAAGAAGTACAACAGCGACTTAAAAAGATTAAAATAGACAAATCGCCAGGACCGGATGGCATACACCCCCGTATCCTAAGGGAATTAAGTGATGTCATAGCCAGACCATTATTTCTGATATTTACGGACTCTATAATAACAGGGAATGTTCCACAGGATTGGCGCATAGCAAATGTGGTGCCAATATTCAAAAAGGGTCCAAAAACAGAGCCTGGAAATTATAGGCCGGTAAGTTTAACATCTATTGTTGGTAAACTGTTTCTAAGAGTTTCTAAGAGATGCTATTTTGGAGTATCTCAATGAAAATAAGCAAATAACGCCATATCAGCATGGCTTCATGAGGGATCGGTCATGCCAAACGAATTTAATCAGCTTCTTTGAGGGGGTAAGTTCTAGACTTAACAGCGGCGAATCAATGGATGTCGTATATCTGGACTTCTCCAAACAAATTTGACACCGTACCTCATAAAATGTTAGTATATAAAATGAATATGCTCGGACTGGGAGAAAATGTCTGTATGTGGGTAAGTAACTGGCTAAGTGACAGAAAACAGAGGGTGGTTATTAACGGTAAATAATCAGATTGGGTCACTGTAACTAGTGGGGTACCTCAGGGGTCAGTATTGGGCCCTATTCTCTTTAATATATTTTTTAATGATCTTGTAGAAGGTTTGCACAGTAAAATATCTATTTTTACAGATGACACTAAACTGTGTAAAGTAATTAACACTGACGAGGACAGTTTTCTGCTACAGAGGGATCTGGATAGATTGGAGGCTTGGGCAGAAAAATGGCAGATGAGGTTTAACACTAACAAATGTAAAGTTATGCACATGGGAAGGAATAATGCAAGTCACCCGTACATATTAAATGGTAAAACACTCGGTAACACTGACATGGAAAAGGATCTAGGAATTTTAATAAACAGCAAATTAAGCTGCAAAAACCAGTGTCGGGCAGCTACTGCCAAGGCCAATAAGATAATGGGTTGCATCAAAAGGGGCATAGACGCCCGTGATGAGAACATAGTCCTACCACTTTACAAATCACTAGTGAGACCACACATGGAGTACAGTGTACAGTTCTGGGCCATAAAATGCTAACTCTGGCCACGTGGACAATTTGGAGACACAGAAGTTGAATGGGGCCGAACCATCAGTCAGTATGTGGAGGGGTGTGCAGACGTACTGTTCAACCATGTTAGTGAAATGCTGCCTCCTGCTAACACGTTCCGTATCAAGTGGTGGTGCAGTTAGCTGTGGTGTGGAGACAAAACTTTTTCACATTTCTGCCATGCTAACCCTGCCCTCAGAGGAGCTGGCCGTGACACTGCTGCGTTGGCGACCTCTTGCTCCTCCTCTGCCTTCGCCTTGGGCTTCCACCTGTTCCCCTGTGACATTTGGGAATGCTCTAAGGAGCGCGTCTACCAGCGTGCGCTTGTAATCGCGCATCTTCCTATCACGCTCCAATGCAGGAAGTAAGGTGGGCACATTGTCTTTGTACCGGGGATCCAGCAGGGTGGCAACACAGTAGTCCGCACTCGTCATCGTCCTCCGTATTCCCCCAGCCACGCACCAGTGATGGGCCTGAGCTGTGTCGGGTGCCACCCCGCTGTGAACCTGCTTCAACCAGGCCTCTGCTGTTGCAAAAAACCTCCCTCTGAGCCACTTCTAACAGACTGGCCTGAAAGTGCTAAAAATGACCCCTCCTCCTCCTCCTCCTGGGCCACCTCCTCTTCCATCATCGCCCTAAGCGTTTTCTCAAGGAGACATAGAAGTGGTATTGTAACGCTGAAAACGGTGTCATCGCCACTGGCAATGTTTGTGGAGTACTCGAAACAGCGCAACAGGGCACACAGGTCTCGCATGGAGGCCCAATCATTGGTAAAGTGGTGCTGTTCCGCAGTGCGACTGACACGTGCGTGCTGCAGCTGAAACTCCACTATGACTTGCTGCTGCTCGCACAGTCTCTTCAGCATGTGCAAGGTGGAGTTCCACCTGGTGGGCACGTCGCATATGAGGCGGTGAGCGGGAAGGCCGAAGTTACGCTGTAGCGCAGACAGACGAGCAGCGGCAGGATGTGAACGCCGGAAGCGCGCACAGATGGCCTGCACGGAAGCTGCAACAAGATATCGCCCATTATCGCACACCACCAGGCCGGGCTTGAGGCCCACCGGCAGAAACCACTCATCGGTCAGTTGTTCAATACCCCGCCACAACTCCTGCGCGGTGTTGGGCCTGTCCCCCAAACATATGAGTTTCAGAATGGCCTGCTGACGTTTACCCCGGGCTGTGCTGAAGTTGGTGGTGAAGGTGTGTGGCTGACTGGATGAGCTGGTGGAAGCAGAGGAGGAGGAAGTCGAGTAGGAGGAGGAGGCTACAGGAGGCAAAGAATGATGCCCTGTGATCCTTGGCGGCGGAAGGACCTGATCCAAGGAATTCTCCGCCTGGGGCCCAGCCGCCACTACATTTACCCAGTGTGCAGTTAGGGAGATATAGCGTCCCTGGCCGTGCTTACTGGTCCACGTATCTGTGGTTAGGTGGACCTTGCCACAGATGGCGTTGCACAGTGCACACTTGATTTTGAGAAGTAGTGGCGGCTGGGAAGAACATACTGTGGGACAGCCATGGACATCAGCTGTTTGAAGCTGTCTGTGTCCACCAGCCTGAATGACAGCATTTCAAAGGCCAGTAGTTTAGAAATGCTGGCATTCAGGCCCAGGGCTAGTGGCTAGGTGGGAATTTATGCTTTCTCTCCAAGGTTTGTGAGATGGAGAGCTGAACGCTGCTGTGTGACATGGTGGAGATGCTTGGTGACGCAGGTGGTGTTGTCGGTGGCACATCCTCTGTTTGGTGGGCGGCAGGTGCCAACATTCCTCCCGAGGCAGAGGAAGAGGCCGAGGCAGCAGCAGAAGAGGGAGCAGGGGGAGACAGAGTGAGTTCCTTGCTTTTAAGTTGTGAAAGTCAGTGGCACGACCTTCATTCCATGTGGGGTCTAGGACCTCATCGTCCCCTGCATCGTCTTCCACACAGTCTTCCTCCCTGACCTCCTGTTCGGTCTGCACACTGCAGAAAGACGCAGCAGTTGGCACCTGTGTTTCGTCATCATCAGAGACATGCGGACTCCGATGAGGTGGTATTCCCATGTCCTCATCATCAGGAAACATCAGTGGTTGTGCATCAGTGCATTCTATGTCTTCCACCACTGGGGAAGGGCTAGGTGGATTCCCTTGGGAAACCCTGCCAGCAGAGTCTTCAAACAGCATAAGAGACTGCTTCATAACTTGAGGCTCAGACAGTTTCCCTGATGTGCATGGGGGTGATGTGACAGACTGATAGGCTTGGTTTTCAGGTGCCACCTGTGCGTTTTCTGTAGAAGACTGGGTGGGAGATAATGTTGTGAACGTGCTGGATCCACTGTCGGCCACCCAATTGACTAGCGCCTGTACCTGCTCAGGCCTTACCATCCTTAGAACGGCATTGGGCCCCAACAAATATCGCTGTAAATTCTGGCGGGTACTGGGACCTGAGGTAGTTGGTTCACTAGAACGTGTGGCTGTGGCAGAATGGCCACGTCCTCTCCCAGCACCAGAGGGTACACTAACACCACCACGACCGCGTCCGCGTCCCTTACTAGATGTTTTCCTCATTGTTACCGTTCACCAAGCACCACAATAAGAAAAAAAATATTTGGCCCAATGTATTGATTTCAAATTCAGGCCTTTTTTTTACAGGAACACTATCTGCCTATTTATTTATGTAGCGTATTACACTAATCCAGGCACAGCAGTAACCACTGATTTAGGGGAATATCTCTTTTAGGGCTAGTATTTAGGCCCTGGATGAAAGGTATCCTTTTATGGACAGATTTAAACTAGGCCTGCAACAGCTGGAACACCAGATTCAGGGTATTGCTATTTTGGCAATTGAATTTCACCCCAGAACAAAATATATAATTTGCAGGACACTATGAAACTTGGCCAGCCACAGCTGAAACCACTGATTTATGGTATTGCTATTTAGGCAATTGAATTTCAACCCAGAACAAAATATATGTTTTGGCGGACACTATTATAGTTTGCCAGCCAGAGCTGAAACTACTGATTTATGGTATTGCTATTTTGGCAATTGAATTTCACCCCAGAACAAAATATATTCTTTGCAGGACACTATGAAACTTGGCCAGCCACAGCTGAAACCACTGATTTATGGTATTGCTATTTTGGCAATTGAATTTCACCCCAGAACAAAATATATCCTTTGCAGGACACTATGAAACTTGGCCAGCCAGAGCTGAAACCACTGATTTATGGTATTGCTATTTTGGCAATTGAATTTCACCCCAGAACAAAATATATGTTTTGGCGGACACTATTATAGTTTGCCAGCCAGTGCTGGGACACCAGATTTAGTGGATTGCTATTTTGGCAATTGAATTTCACCCCAGAACAAAATATATGTTTTGGTGGACACTATTATAGTTTGCCAGCCACAGCTGAAACTACTGATTTATGGTATTGCTATTTTGGCGAAAGAATTTCACCCCAGCACAAAATATACCCTGTTCCGGCAGATTTAAACTAGGCCTGCAACAGCTGGAACACCAGATTCAAGGTATTGCTATTTTGGCAATTGAATTTCACCCCAGAACAAAATATATGATTTACAGGACACTATGAAACTTGGCCAGCCACAACTGAAACCACTGATTTATGGTATTGCTATTTTGGCAATTGAATTTAACCCCAGAACAAAATATATCCTTTGCAGGACACTATAAAACTTGGCCAGCCACAACTGAAACCACTGATTTATGGTATTGCTATTTTGGCAATTGAATTTCACCCCAGAACAAAATATATGTTTTGGCGGACACTATTATTGTTTGCCAGCCAGAGCTGAAACCACTGATTTATGGTATTGCTATTTTGGCAATTGAATTTCACCCCAGAACAAAATATATCCTTTGCAGGACACTATAAAACTTGGCCAGCCACAGCTGAAACCACTGATTTATGGTATTGCTTTTTTGGCAATTTAATTTCACCCCAGAACAAAATATATGTTTTGGCGGACACTAAAAAACTTGGCCAGCCACAGCTGAAACCACTGATTTATGGTATTGCTATTTTGGCAATTGAATTTCACCCCAGAACAAAATATATGTTTTGGCGGACACTATTATAGTTTGCCAGCCAGTGCTGGGACACCAGATTAAGGGGATTGCTATTTTGGCAATTGAATTTCACCCCAGAACAAAATATATGTTTTGGCGGACACTATTATAGTTTGCCAGCCACAGCTGAAACCACTGATTTATGGTATTGCTATTTTGGCAAAAGAATTTCACGCCAGCACAAAATATACCCTGTTTCGGCAGATTTAAACTAGGCCTGCAACAGCTGGAACACCAGATTCAAGGTATTGCTATTTTGGCAATTGAATTTCACCCCAGAACAAAATATTTGATTTACAGGACACTATGAAACTTGGCCAGCCACAACTGAAACCACTGATTTATGGTATTGCTATTTTGGCAATTGAATTTAACCCCAGAACAAAATATATCCTTTGCAGGACACTATAAAACTTGGCCAGCCAAAGCTGAAACCACTGATTTATGGTATTGCTTTTTTGGCAATTGAATTTCACCCCAGAACAAATTATATGTTTTGGCGGACACTATTATAGTTTGCCAGCCAGTGCTGGGACACCAGATTTAGTGGATTGCTATTTTGGCAATTGAATTTCACCCCAGAACAAAATATATGTTTTGGTGGACACTATTATAGTTTGCCAGCCACAGCTGAAACCACTGATTTATGGTATTGCTATTTTGGCGAAAGAATTTCACCCCAGCACAAAATATACCCTGTTCCGGCAGATTTAAACTAGGCCTGCAACAGCTGGAACACCAGATTCAAGGTATTGCTATTTTGGCAATTGAATTTCACCCCAGAACAAAATATATGATTTACAGGACACTATGAAACTTGGCCAGCCACAACTGAAACCACTGATTTATGGTATTGCTATTTTGGCAATTGAATTTCACCCCAGAACAAAATATATGTTTTGGCGGACACTATTATTGTTTGCCAGCCAGAGCTGAAACCACTGATTTATGGTATTGCTATTTTGGCAATTTAATTTCACCCCAGAACAAAATATATGTTTTGGCGGACACTAAGAAACTTGGCCAGCCACAGCTGAAACCACTGATTTATGGTATTGCTATTTTGGCAATTGAATTTCACCCCAGAACAAAATATATCCTTTGCAGGACACTATGAAACTTGGCCAGTCATAGCTGAAACCACTGATTTATGGTATTGCTATTTTGGCAATTGAATTTAACCCCAGAACAAAATATATCCTTTGCAGGACACTATTATAGTTTGCCAGCCAGTGCTGGGACACCAGATTAAGGGGATTGCTATTTTGGCAATTGAATTTCACCCCAGAACAAAATATATGTTTTGGCGGACACTATTATAGTTTGCCAGCCAGAGCTGAAACCACTGATTTATGGTATTGCTATTTTGGCAATTGAATTACACCCCAGAACAAAATATATGTTTTGGCGGACACTATTATAGTTTGCCAGCCAGAGCTGAAACCACTGATTTATGGTATTGCTATTTTGGCAATTTAATTTCACCCCAGAACAAAGTATATCCTTTGCAGGACACTATAAAACTTGGCCAGCCAAAGCTGAAACCACTGATTTATGGTATTGCTTTTTTGGCAATTGAATTTCACCCCAGAACAAATTATATGTTTTGGCGGACACTATTATAGTTTGCCAGCCAGTGCTGGGACACCAGATTTAGGGGATTGCTATTTTGGCAATTGAATTTCACCCCAGAACAAAATATATGTTTTGGTGGACACTATTATAGTTTGCCAGCCACAGCTGAAACCACTGATTTATGGTATTGCTATTTTGGCGAAAGAATTTCACCCCAGCACAAAATATACCCTGTTCCGGCAGATTTAAACTAGGCCTGCAACAGCTGGAACACCAGATTCAAGGTATTGCTATTTTGGCAATTGAATTTCACCCCAGAACAAAATATATGATTTACAGGACACTATGAAACTTGGCCAGCCACAACTGAAACCACTGATTTATGGTATTGCTATTTTGGCAATTGAATTTCACCCCAGAACAAAATATATGTTTTGGCGGACACTATTATTGTTTGCCAGCCAGAGCTGAAACCACTGATTTATGGTATTGCTATTTTGGCAATTTAATTTCACCCCAGAACAAAATATATGTTTTGGCGGACACTAAGAAACTTGGCCAGCCACAGCTGAAACCACTGATTTATGGTATTGCTATTTTGGCAATTGAATTTCACCCCAGAACAAAATATATCCTTTGCAGGACACTATGAAACTTGGCCAGTCATAGCTGAAACCACTGATTTATGGTATTGCTATTTTGGCAATTGAATTTAACCCCAGAACAAAATATATCCTTTGCAGGACACTATTATAGTTTGCCAGCCAGTGCTGGGACACCAGATTTAGGGGATTGCTATTTTGGCAATTGAATTTCACCCCAGAACAAAATATATGTTTTGGCGGACACTATTATAGTTTGCCAGCCAGAGCTGAAACCACTGATTTATGGTATTGCTATTTTGGCAATTGAATTACACCCCAGAACAAAATATATGTTTGCTATTTGTTTGCAGCCAGAGCGACACTATGGCATATAGATCTTGGCCTAGCCAGAGCTGAAACCACTGATTTATGGTAGCTTTTGGCAATTGAATTTCACCCAGAACAAATTATATGTTGGACACTATAGTTGCGCCAGTGCTGCACCAGATTTAGGGATTGGCAATTGAATTTCACCCCAGAACAAAATATATGTTTTGGTGGACACTATTATAGTTTGCCAGCCACAGCTGAAACCACTGATTTATGGTATTGCTATTTTGGCGAAAGAATTTCACCCCAGCACAAAATATACCCTGTTCCGGCAGATTTAAACTAGGCCTGCAACAGCTGGAACACCAGATTCAAGGTATTGCTATTTTGGCATTTGAATTTCACCCCAGAACAAAATATATGATTTACAGGACACTATGAAACTTGGCCAGCCACAACTGAAACCACTGATTTATGGTATTGCTATTTTGGCAATTGAATTTCACCCCAGAACAAAATATATGTTTTGGCGGACACTATTATTGTTTGCCAGCCAGAGCTGAAACCACTGATTTATGGTATTGCTATTTTGGCAATTTAATTTCACCCCAGAACAAAATATATGTTTTGGCGGACACTAAGAAACTTGGCCAGCCACAGCTGAAACCACTGATTTATGGTATTGCTATTTTGGCAATTAAATTTCACCCCAGAACAAAATATATCCTTTGCAGGACACTATGAAACTTGGCCAGTCATAGCTGAAACCACTGATTTATGGTATTGCTATTTTGGCAATTGAATTTAACCCCAGAACAAAATATATCCTTTGCAGGACACTATTATAGTTTGCCAGCCAGTGCTGGGACACCAGATTTAGGGGATTGCTATTTTGGCAATTGAATTTCACCCCAGAACAAAATATATGTTTTGGCGGACACTATTATAGTTTGCCAGCCAGAGCTGAAACCACTGATTTATGGTATTGCTATTTTGGCAATTGAATTACACCCCAGAACAAAATATATGTTTTGGCGGACACTATTATAGTTTGCCAGCCAGAGCTGAAACCACTGATTTATGGTATTGCTATTTTGGCAATTTAATTTCACCCCAGAACAAAATATATGTTTTTGCGGACACTATTATAGTTTGCTAGCCAGTCCTGGGACACCAGACTTAGGGGATTGCTATTTTGACAATTGAATTTCACCACAGAAAATAATCTATCCTTTGCCAAACAGCAGTCAGTATTATACTTGGCTAGCCAAAGCTGGAACACCAGATTTAGGGGATTGGTATTTTGGCAATTGTATTTAACCCCTTAATAAAATATAGAAATTGCTATCCTGAGTTTCTAGGGGTGACAATTAGCACAGCCAAGCCCCTGATGTAGGATATAGCAAAAAAAACTAGTATTGATGGATTGATGGACTTGGTGGCAGCTTGTTCTGGTGCACCACAAGTCACAAAATGGCCGCCGATCACCCCAGAAAATAAGTGACAGAAAAACGCTCTGTGCAGCCTAAAAACCAGTGAGCAAGTAACTAGCAGAAGTTCAATCATTCACAGCTGTAGATTGATCACTTCATTAGGTGCTTTTGCAGACTTTTCCCTGCCTAATCTCGTCCTCACAGCAGCTGCGTCCTCTCCCTACACTAATCAGAGCAGGGTGACGTGTGGCGCTACGTGACTCCAGCTTAAATAGAGGCTGGGTCACATGCCGCACTTGGCCAATCAAAGCCATGCCATTAGTAGGCATGTCTGTGATGTGCTCTTAGGGCAAGAAGTAAAACAAGAAAGCGGGAAGAAATCGCCGAACAACGAGCCCGAACACGAACTTTTTTAAAAATGTTCGGGTCCGGGTCCGTGTCCCGAACACCCCAAAATTCAATACGAACCCGAACTATGCTCGAACTGTTCGCTCAACACTACAAATGAGCTGAAGTGCCAGACACAACTCATGGACAAGAGTGACCATGTTGTGCATACAGCAGAGAAGAAAATATAGTGTATGGATGTAATAAAAGAATTTGATGCTTTGCTGTATACACTGTTGATGGATCCATAGTCTAAATGGAGTGGGATTAAACTATCCAAGCACTCTTTTACAGTCATGTTATACAATAAAGTGTATTATGTTGCTAATAGCAATCAATATGTAGTGATGATCAAGTACCAAAGTATTCTGGTGTTCGGCCCGAACACATTGCTATATTTGTGTGCTCGGCCGAGCACCCGATTATAATGGAAGTCAATGGGAGACAACCAGGCACCCCGTGATCTGAAGAGGGAAGGGTGCCTGGTCCATTGGAAAAGGTCAGAAAGTGACAAAAACACCACCGAAATGGATCGGGAACAGCATGGGGATGATGTCTGGATGCATCTTGGACTTCCAGGTCACTGCTGGGAACCATGTTGTCCGAGTTGTACACCACTTTTACAGACAAAATACGCACAAACCACCACACAAAAAATCTATTTCACAGGAAAAATTGTTAGGAAACATTCTTTCCTGTATATTCAACTGTATATAAAGTGCAAGTGCTGCCAAAAATTACAAGCAAGAGGCACTCTAAAAGAGCTAGTATATCACATAAAGGAGGGACTCATTCCCATTTTGGTACAACTATTCAGGTAGTGGGACTCTTACACTCATAAAGCCTATGCAATAAGTGAAAGGGCTGCCAAAAATTACAAAGAACAGGAACCCCAATGCACCCTTTATTACACATAAAGAATGGCATCATACACACCCTTGAAAAATTATAATTTACGGGCCTGCTGGTGACCCTCTAAAACATTAAAGGTGAGGGCCTGCTGCCGAGCATTGCAAAAAAATGATGTTCGAGTGCCTGCTGCTTAGCTGACCATTGAAAAAATGATGGGCAAGTGCCTGCTGCTGAGCTGACCCTGTAAAATATTGTACGTGAGGGCCTTCAGGTGAGCTGACCCTCTCAAATATTGTAGGTAAGGGCCTTCAGGTGAGCTGACCCTCTCAAATATTGTAGGTGAGGGCCTGCAGGTGAGCTGACCCTCCCTGAAGCGGGACATGAGGAGATCTTGTGCATTGATTCCCAAACTCTTCAGCATCCACAGTCAGAAGAAGATGACAGTGGGGAATGGCAATTAGTTTTTCATGAGGTGGATGGTGCAGATGAGGGTCAGATGAGGGTCTTGTTAGGTCAACAACACAAGTCAGGAGGATGACCCGAGTGAGGAAGTGGAAGAGGGGGTGGTGGATGATGACATCACTGACCCAACCCTGGAAGGTGGCAAGCCAAGCGAGGACAGCAGTACAGAGGGGGAGGTATCCAAATCACCGCAAAATGCTGGAAGAGGCTGTGGGATAGTAAAAGGGAAAAGACGAGTAACAACAAATAGGACCGTGTACAGATGTCCTTAACCCAGGCCTTTGAACGTAAGTGCAAATACCCAGCCACCCACCCACAGGCCATAGCACTAAATGCACACCTTTAAAAATTGCTGGCCCTGGAAATGTTGCCATTTAGGCCTGTGGACACTGAGGATTTTTTCAACCTCATGGCGGTGGACGTCCCTCGTTACTCAGTCCCCAACTGCCACTATTTTTCTCGGTGTGCCGTCTCCGCATTACACCAGCAATTGTGTCCCGTAACCTCACCCGTACCCTGACCAACGCAATACTTAATGACTGACACACGGACGAGTGCTTTTGGACAGGGACGCTACATTTCCATGACGGCACACTGGGTAAACCTTGTGGAGGCCGGTAGCTAGTTGTACCCTGGGATGGCACAGGTGCTACCAACGCCAAGGATTTCGGGCCCCCATTCCATCAGGATTTTAACCACCACCTATATTAGTGGCAGAAAACCGCCCTTCTCCTACTCCTACTCCACTTCCACCTCTGAATTCTCAACTTGCAGCACCATTCAGCCATCAGTCAGTAGCGAGAAGCAGTGTAGCACGGCAGGGGGGAAGCAGCAACAGGCCGTGCTGAAACTCATTTGCTTAGGTGACAAACAGCACACCGCCGCAGAGCTGTGGCAGGGTATAAGAGATCAAACTGAGCTGTGGCTCTCACCACTCAACCTACAACCTGGCATGGTTGGTTGTTGTGTCTGATAATAGCCGTAACTTGTTGGCAGCTATGGAACTTGGCAAGCTCACACACATGGAAATCATACAGCATATTTGTCCCATGCACAACAAACATCTCAAAGTTATACATTAATATAACTAAAAACATAACACACGAGAGTGGAGGTAAACCTGGCCTGTTAATTAACTCATCAATAACCAAATAACAATAACATATTTTACAACTATAAACCATAATAACAATAACTGGAAAATCACAAGACCACAAGAATCACAAGACCCAGACCTACATTTTAATGCATAGTATGTCTCTGAAATATTAAACATGAAGGCACAGTCGCAGATTAGAAATTGTCCGTCAAATTTGGGATGGCTGGAGTGGAGTTTCAATGAATGTCAATGGGCGGCATGTGTTGCAAACAGATGGTTATATTGTGAAAACTATCAGTACTATGGCTTAGCTGTGGACATTTTTAGTGGCAGTAGGGATAGCTGAACGTTTTTATATACGATGTATAGATTATATTGTGTAGGTAGGCTTGAAAATGAGTGAGTGGTGGCAGTTTAGAAATCATGTCCGGATTTTTCAGCTCACACTCTAGCTTTTGTCAGCTCCCACTCTAGTTTTGAACATTCCGCCATTCATTCCTATGGGACCAATTTCACCATAAAAATGCCAATATTTCGTGAACTATTTGGCAAAACATTCCCCAAAGTAACAGCACACCAATCGGGAACAATCTCCAACGTTTCGGTATATTACTGCCTATGTAGTGTAAAAAATGTGGGAGGAGTTTTGGTGGTAAATTTGGTTATAATAAGAATGTATTTGTGAGATAACTAAGTGGTCTTGCCCTTGCAGTTCATGTTTTTTAGGTTCATTCCACCTGCATGCCCTCACATATAATGTTTAACAGGGTCAGCTCACCTGCTGGCCCTCGAAATTCAGGTTTTTTAGGGTCAGCTCACCAGCAGGCCCTCACATATAATAGTTTAGAGGGTCAGCTCAGCAGAAGGCCCTCACATATAATATTTTAGAGGGTCAGCTCACCTGCAGGCCCTCATATATAATGTTTTACCAGGTCAGCCCTCCTGCAAGCCCTCATATATAATGTTTTAGAGGGTCAGTTCACCTGAAAGCTCTCAAAAATAATGTTTTACAGGGTCAGCTTCCCTGAAGGCACTCGCAATTGATGTTTTAGTGGGTCAGCTGACAAGAAGGCCCTTCCAAATCAGCATCACAGCCATTTCCACGGCCCTTACTGGCCGCCTTCATAATACTAAATGTTATATATGCTTAAAAGTATGTCACACGTACAGTAGCGTAGGATTTGTAAGTGTATGCGCAAAAGGTAATTGGGATGTGCACACATTACACAGGAGATGTAGCCCTGATAATGTCACAGACTAGCATACACCGTCTACGGATAAAGTACAGTATATGTCAGTGATATGTATTAAACGCACACACAGTAGATGTGGCACAAATTTTTATAATTTGCGCTACAGACACTGTTTTTTGATGTCGTACAGAATTTGTCACAGAAAGACACACAGTATGGACATAACATCAGGCCCAGATTATTTAAATTTGTGCTACAGACACTGTTTTCGGACACTATAATATGCCCAAATTATTGAAATTTGTAATACAGACACTGTTTGCAGATGTTGTACAGTATTGGTTACAGAACACCACAGATTATGGACACTAGATGCGGCCCAGATTATTGGAATTTGTAATACGGAGACTGTTCGCAGATGTTGTACACTATTGGTTGGAGAACACCACAGATTATGGACACTAGATGTGGCCCATATTATTGGAATTTTTAATACAGACACTGTTTTCAGATGATTCCCGAGTCCTTAAAGGGGTATTCCCATTACGATCTTTCATAGTTACCTGCTCCCGGCGCGCTGTTCACTTCCTGGTTTCGGCAGGAGGCAGGCTCAATCTTGATTGACGTCTTCTCCCGGCCGGGCCGCGCGCTGGACTGATCGTGCACGTCGCCGCTATACTATACTGACCAGGAAGAAGTCACCATAGCGCATGCGCGGCATTGGCGTGCGCTTTCAGGACTGCGCGCGGCCCGGCTGGGAGAAAAGAAGAAGTCGTCTGCGCAAGCGCAGCCACCGCGATTTGGGAGGAGAGCAGTGGCCGTAACCAGGGGAGACGGAAGACAACAGTCAGGTAAGTATATCTTCATTTTCTTCTAAAGGTTGGGAATTAGTTAATTAAACATATTTAGAAAAATGATCACTGTTAAATCATTAACAGATTTAACAGTGATCATTAGGATGGGAATACCCCTTTAAGGACCCATGACCGGTACTCCATGAGTAGTTCCGATCACTGCTGCTCAGCCGGCAGTGATCGGAACAAGGTACCTGCTTAAATCATTCAGCAGGTACTTTGTTACAATGCCCAGGGGGATCCTGTGACCCTCCGTATTGGCGATCGTTGCAAACCGCGGGTTAATTCAGACCTGTGGTTTGCAGCGCTTTGTGCGATCTCTGATCAGTGAGTAAATGCGCCCAAAGTGTTAAATTTTAACCCCTCCTGCAGCCCCCAATCAAATTGTGGCTGCGGGGGTGCATGGAGGGGGGGTTGTGGGAAACGAGAGGCGGTTGCAATTGCGATCCCCCGCCCGCCTCCTCTGTAACATTGTTGGTGGTATAGTGGTTGTAGCAAAGTGTCAGCACATTGCTGACACTTTGCCTAAAAACTGCTGACATCTGAACTGCAGATGTCAGCAGTTTTAACCCCTTCCATGCCACGGTCCGTACGAACCACTGTATGGAAGGGGTTAATGGGGAGGGAGCCCTCTCCCTCTTCCATCGGGGGGCTGCTGTGCCTTTGCAGCCGCCTGACAGGATGGGATCACAGAGGGAGGGAGCCACACTCCCTCCCCATCACCTGCTGCTCAGTTCTGGCAGCGGCTGATGGTTACCATGGCAGCAGGACGCTTTCAGAAGCGTCCTGCTCTCCATGGTACTGAAAGCCTAAGTAGACTTGTGCTAAAGGCACAAGTCGGCTTAGACTATGTAAAGTAAAAAAAAAAAAATACAGTACACTGTATAGTTTACTGTACTGTATTTTATAGACACCAGATCCACTGGATCTACAATAACCAAGTGGGTCTGGGTAAAAAAAAAATGTGAAAAAGTAAAAAAAAGTAAAAATAAAAAAACACATATCACTGAATAAAAATTAAAAAAATAAAATACACTACACATATTAGGTATCGCTGCGTCTGTAAAAACCAGTTCTATAAAAATATCACATGACCTAACCCCTCACACAAATACCGTAAAAAAACAAAACAAAACAAAGTTGTAAAATAAGACATTTTTTGTCACCTTACATCACAAAAAGTGTAATAACAAGCGATCAAAAAAGCATATTCCTCTCAAAATAGTAACAATCAAACCGCCAAATCGCCCAAAAAAATATGGCTCTCAGACTATAGAGACACTAAAACATTATTTTTTTTTCTAAAATGCTGTTATTCTGTTAAAGTAAAATAAATAAATAAAAAGTATACATATTAGGTATCGCTGCGTCAGTAAAAACTTGATCTATAATAATATCACATGATCTAACCCCTCAGTCAAATACCGTAAAAACAAAAAAATAAAAACAATGTAAAAAAAAAACTTTTTGTCACCTCACCTAGCTTAAACACCCTTAATGACCAGGCCACTTTTTACAATTCTGCACTACACTACTTTCACCGTTTATTGCTCCGTCATACAACTTACCACCCAAATGAATTTTACCTCCTTTTCTTCTCACTAATAGAGCTTTTATTTGGTGGTATTTCATTGCTGCTGACATCTTTACTTTTTTTGCTATTCATCAAAAATGACCGAAATTTTTGCAAAAAAATGACATTTTTCACTTTGTGTTATAATTTTTTTTTTTAAAACTACCTTTCTACATAAATTTTTCGCAAAATCTATTGTTCTACATGTCTTTGATAAAAAGAAATGCAAGAAGTGTATATTTATTGGTTTGGGTCAAAGTTATAGCGTTTACAAACTATGGTGCAAAAAAGTGAATTTCCGCATTTTGACTTTCTCAGCACTCTGTCATGTTTCCTGAGGCACTACAATGCCCAGACAGTAGAAATACCCCACAAATGACCCCATTTCGGAAAGTAGACACCCTAAGGTATTCGCTGATGGGCATAGTCAGTTCATGGAAGTTTTTATTTTTTGTGGTATCGCCGTACTCAGGAGAAGTAGGGCAATGTGTTTTGGGGTGTATTTTTACATATAACCATGCTGGGTGTGAGAAATCTCTGTAAATGACAACTTTTTCCAATTTTTCATACAAAGCTGTCAATTTACAGAGATATTTCTCTCATCCAGCATGGGTATATGTAAAAATACACCCCAAAACACATTGCCCTTCTTCTCCTGAGTACGGCGATACCACATGTGTGACACTTTTTGCAGCCAAGATGCGCAAAGGGGCCCTAATTCCAAGGAGTACCTTTAGGATTTCACAGGGCATTTTTAAGCATTTGGATTCCAGACTTCTTCTCACGCTTTAGTGCCCCTAAAATGCCAGAGCAGTATAAATACCCCACATGTGACACTATTTTAGAAAGAAGACACCCCAAGGTATTCCGTGAGGGGCATGGCGAGTTCATAGAAGATTTTTTTTTTGGCACAAGTTAGCGGAATTTGATTTTTTTTGTTTTTTCTCACAAAGTCTACCTTTCCGCTAACTTGTGACAAAAAGTTCAATCTTTCATGGACTCAATATGCCCCTCAGCGAATACCTTGAGGTGTCTTCTTTCCAAAATGGGGTCACATGTGAGGTTTTTGTACTGCTCTGGCATTTGAGGGTCTCCGCAATCATTACATGTACAGTATGGCCAGCATTAGGAGTTTCTGCTATTTACCTTATATGAAGCATACAGGTAATGAGATATTTTTTTTCTGTTCAGCCTCTGGGCTGAAAGAAAAAATGAACGGCACTGATTTCTTCATTCGCATCGATCGATGTGGATGAAAAAATCTCTGCCAAAAAATATGCAAAAAAAAAAAAAGAAGGGCCTGGCGATTGCCAGGACATAGGGGCTCCGCCCTAACATACATACTCACTTCAGCTCCTATGTCCTGGCAAACGTGATTTCTCCATTCACATCGATCAATTGATCGTTGTGGAGGAAGACATCTTTGCCAGATTTTTTATACAAAGTGTTTGCCAAAGCATATGAACTCCAACACCTCTCCTCAGCTCATATGCCTGGGCAAACGTACCTGTACTGCGGAGAAGAAATCTCGTCTTGCAGCGCCGCATACACCGACTTCACGTGTCTTCTGACAGCAGCGCAATGCTTCTCTCAGAATGCACATCAGTGCTGCAGCGTTTTCGTCGGTTGGTCTAGCTGGAAAATAAAGGGTGGTTAGTAAAAAAAAAAAAGAAGAAAAAACAAGCAGCAGGCTCATAAATTTGAACGTTACGAACTTTATAAACCTGAACATCATAAAACTTTTAAAAACTAAACTAACTCAAGATTTCTTTTTCTTGCTGTTAATTTTTTTTTTTTTTTCACTACTTATTTTCCTTGCAGAAACCTCTCCTCTCCCATGGGACAATGTGTAAAGTGTAAATCGCACAGAGATGGTGCGAAGTACATTATGCACTTTGTCCCAAGTGAAAGGATACGTTTTTACCGTTTCACATAGCTGCAGTAGCACACTAGCACCCCTGTGTGTTAGGGTCTCTCAAAACCTAGTATCCTGAGAGACCCTAGATCCTGAGTGTAAAATCTACCTGTGTCCTGCGATCCTTACGTCCCTAAGTGTACCTGAGTGTGGTACTTCCGGAAACACTCCCCTAGGCATAGGGCAGGGTGGTCAAGGCAGTTAGGACAGACACTCCTGCTACAGACACGACATCTTTTTCGGGGTGGCGGTTGATTTGAGGTACCAGCAACGACATTGGGGAAATGTCGCTCGTATAGACGGCTCACTACACTGGTGGTTGGGGCCACGGAACCTCCTGGATACAGGAGGTTCTCGATGATCTCTTCCTGAAATTTGAGGAAGGATCCTGTTCTCCCATCCTTACTGTAGAGAACAAAACTATTATATATAGCCAATTGAATTAGATATACAGACACCTTCTTATACCAGCGTCTGGTCCTGCAGGAAAGCAAATATGGGGCCAACATCTGGTCATTGAAGTCCACCCCTCCCATGAGCAAATTATAGTCGTGGACCGAGAGGGGCTTTTCAATGACACTGGTTGCCCGTTCAATTTGGATTGTCGTGTCTGCTTGAATAGAGGAGAGCATGTAAACATCACGCTTGTCTCTCCATTTCACCGTGAGCAGTTCTTCATTACACAAGGCAGCCCTCTCCCCCCTTGCAAGACGGGTGGTAACAAGCCGTTGGGAGAAGCCCCGGTGACTAGTTCGCGTGGTGCCACAGCAGCCAATCTGTTCTGGAACAAATGCCTGAAGAGGGGCACACTTGTGTAGATATTGTCCACATAAAGATGGTACCTCTTGCCGAATAAGGGTGACACCAAGTCCCAGACTGTCTTCCCACTGCTCCCCAGGTAGTCAGGGCAACTGACCGGCTCCAGGGTCTGATCTTTACCCTCATAGACACGAAATTTGTGGGTATAGCCTGTGGCCCTTTTACAGAGCTTATACAATTTGACCCAATACCGGGCGCACTTGCTTGGGATGTATTGTTTGAAGCCAAGGCGCCCCGTAAAATGTATCAGGGACTCGTCTATGCAGATGTTTTGTGCAGGGGTATACAAATCTGCTAATTTTTTGTTGAAGTGGTCTATAAGTGGCTGAATTTTGTGGAGCTGGGTGGCCTCTGGGACGAGAGGTGGTGTTGTCACTAAAGTGCAGGAAACGCAGGATGGTCTCAAATTGTGTCCTGGACATGGCAGCAGAGAACATGGGCATGTGATGAATTGGGTTCGTGGACCAATATGACCGCAATTCATGCTATTTTGTTAGGCCCATGTTGAGGAGAAAGCCCAGAAAAGTTTTACATTCGGAAACTCTACCAGAAAGACTAGGCATAAGAGCTTCCCGGGTTTGCGTTTATAAATTGAGTGGCATACCGATTTGTTTCTGCCACGACTAGGTCAAAGAGCTCCGCAGTGAAGAACAGCTCAAAAAACCCCAGTGCCGATTCGATCTGAGCTGTCTCCACCCGAACTCCTGACTGGGCGGTGAAAGGGGGAACTAATGGTGTGGCTGAAGTTGGGGGCTGCCAATCAGGTTTTGCCAGCACCTCAGGGATTCTAGGGGCTCTACGGGCCTATCTGCACGGTGGCTGCAATGGGGGAACTATTGCACTTGCCACCGTACCAGCTTCAACTGCCCTTCTGGTGCTCGCCACTTCACCATGTTCTACGGCAGTGCTGGTACTAGGTCCAGGAAGGGCTGCACTGCTGGTGTTCCTTTCTACAGGTTCATATTCTGACCCGCTAGATTTGTCAGATGAGGGTTCCCATTCCTCATCCGACTGGGTCAGAATTCTGTAGGCCTCTTCAGAGGAATACCCCTTATTTGACATTTGGACGACTAAATTTAGGGGTTATTCCCTGAGACTACCCAAGAAAAAGAGCAAGCCTCTCTTACAAATGGGAGGCTAGCGAAGTACAGGAAGCCGCTGCGATTGATAAAAAAGATCAAAACTGATTTTTTTATCGCCGCAGCGCTTGTGAAGTAATTGTGCAGTGATTAAAAAAAAAAAAAATTCTGTCACTGCGGCAGGGTGGGCGTGGGTGAACGCACATGTGGGCGACCGATCAGGCCTGATCGGGCAAACACTGCATTTTGGGTGGGGGGCGAACTAAGGTGACACTAATACTATTATAGATCTGACTGTGATCAGTTCTGATCACTTACAGATACTATAAAAGTACAAATGCTAATTAGCGAATCGGTGACTGCGGTGCGGTGGGCTGGGCGCTAACGGAAGCTAACTACCTACCAAAGGGGCCTAAACTAAACCTAACAGTCAATACTAGTGGGGAAAAAAAGTGACAGTTTACACTGATCACTTTTTTCCCTTTCACTAGTGATTGACAGGTGATTGAAAGGGGTGATCAAGGGGTTAATTGGGGTGATGGGGGGCGATCTGGGGCTAAGTATGTAGTGCTTGGTGTACTTACAGTCACATGTGCTCTCTGCAGGGTCCAACCGACGAAAAGGACCCAGCAGAGAGCACAGAAGCCATTTAACACATTATATTTATAAATATAATGTGTTAGATGGCTTGTGATTAGTTTTTTTAAAAAGTCATCAGCCTGCCAGCGCTGATCATTGGCTGGCAGGCTGATGAACAACTCTTTCTTGAACTTTTTACCGCCGTGCAGTGCGCATGCGCGGCGGCATCAGCGCGTAATCTCGCATCTCGCGAGGTGACGCGCCGATGCGTCCAGCCAGAGAAAGAAGACCGCCCGCCGAACGCATCCGTGCGTTAGGTGGTCGTGAGGAAGTTAAAACATGATTTTTTTTGTTTAAAAAATATTATTATTGTGTAAAACTTAAATAAATATAAAAAGTATACATATTAGGTATTGCCGTGTCCATGACAACCGGCTCTATAAAAAAAACACATGACCTAAAATTATATAAATATCGTGTCAAAAGTCATTTTTGTCACCTTACATCAAAAATAGTGTAATAGCAAGCGACCAAAATATCATATGCACCCCAAAATAGTGCCAATCAAACCGTCATCTCATCCCACAAAAAATGAGCCCCTACATAAGACAGTCGCCCAAAAAATCTAAATTAAAAATATGGCTTTCAGAATGTGGAGACACTAAAAAATATTTTTTCTCAAAAATGCTTTGTTATGAAAAACTGAAACAAAAAAACCCAAAAGTAGTCATATTTGGTATTGTCGCGTCCGTAACAACTTGCTCTATAGAAATAGCATACAATCTAACCTGTCAGTTCAATGATGTAAAAAACAAAAAATAAAAATGCTAAGAAAACAGCAATTTTTTTCGCTAATTTTTCATTTTAATCCATTTTACCAGTAACAAAGCAAGGGTTAGCAGCTAAACAAAACTGAATGTTTATTGCCCTGATTCTCTAGTTTGCAGAAACACCCCATATGTGGTCATAAACTGCTGGGCGCAAAAGAAAGGGAACGCCATATGTTTTTTGGAAGGCAGATTTTTCTGGACTGGTTTTTTGACACTACGTCCCATTTGAAGCCACCCTGATGCACCCCTACAGTAGAAACTCCAAAAAAGTGACCCCATTTTGGAATCTACGGGATAAGGTGGCAGTTTTGTTTGTATTATATTAGGGTAAATATGATTTTTGGTTGCTCTAAATTACACTTTTTTTGAGGCAAGGTAACAAAAAATTGAAATTCTAAAAATCTCATTTCCATTTGCCAATAACTCTTTTAAAACCAGTTTTGAATACCTTGAGGGGTATAGTTTCTTAGATGGAGTCACTTTTATGGAGTTTCTACTCTAGGGGTGCATCAGGGGGCTTCAAATGGGACATGGTGCAAAAACACCAGTCCCGCAAAATCCGCCGTCCAAAAACCATATGGTGTTCCCTTCATTCGGCGCACTGCCATTTGGCCATGCAGCATTTTACAGCCACATATGCGGTGTTTCTGCAAACTAAATAATTAGGGCAATAAATATTGAGTTTTGTTTCGCTGTTAACCCTTGCTTTGTTACTGGAAAAAATTGATTAAAATGGAAAATTTTCCAAAAAATCTAAATTCTGAAATTTTATCTCTATTTGCCATTAACTCTTGCGGAAAACCTAAAGTGTTAACAACCTTTGTAAAATCAGTTTTGAATTCCTTGAGGGGTGTAGTTTCTAGAATTGGGTCATTTTTGGGTGGTTTTTATTATGTATGCCTCCCAAAATGACTTCAGACCTGAACTGGTCCCTAAAAAGTGGGTTTTTGAAAAAAATTTCAAGATTTGCTTCTAAACTTCTAAGCCTTGTAACATCCCCAAAAAATGAAATGGCATTCCCAAAATGATTGATACATGAAGTAGACATATGGGGAATGTAAATCAATAACTTTTTTGGTGGTATTAATATGTATTATTGAAGTAGAGAAATAGAATTTTTTGTAAATTTGGTATTTTTTTATAAATAAAAATGACATTTTTTGACTCCATTTTACCACTGAAATATCAGGTAGAAGGATCGGAACTCACTTGGGTAATCAGCAAAAAGTTTTGTTTTTTTTTGCCAAATAGACAAGGAAAGAGCGACACGTGTTTCGGCTATGCAGAGCCTTTGTCAAGTTTGCAGACATCAGGCAAACAAACACATTTAAATAGCCCGTCTGAACCTACGTGTCAGGTGATGTCAGTTACCTTGGCAACATGACAACAAATAAAGCGGACACAGCGGCATGCAACAGATACAATATACATATGTGAATGCAGTACATGAAATACAAAAACCATGTGAAATACATTACTCAATGGACAGCAAGGCAATTCACAGAAGGATCATGTTTTCTGCAACTATCCAAGAAACAGAGAAAAAATATAAAAATTCAAAAACTTAAACAGAATCACAGAAGGAAGTTGAGTTCATACTCTCTTTTTAAACCTTTGGGTTCAATTGTCTGCAATGTATGTATCCAAAAGCTCTCACGACTTTTTAACAGTTGTAATCTATCACCCCCTCTCCTGGGTAAGAAAACTTCCTCAATAATTTGAAATCGTAATTGAGACACGTTGTGAGAACAGCGATGAAAATGAAAAGGGACAGGTAACAGCAAATTCTCAGTACGTATAGTCGATTTATGTTTAGAGAATCTGTCCTTCATTCTCATTGATGTCTCAACAACGTAGAGAAGCCCACAAGGGCATTTCAACAAATAAATAACGAAGTTGTTATTACAGGTAAAAAAAACTATGAATAGGAAACCTTTTACCAGAATGGGGATGTGTAAAATAATCACCTTTGATAACAGCAGAGCAGTGAATACATTGTAAGCAAGGAAATGTGAGTTGAAAAGAAGCGCTGTCTTGATAATTTTACTGAGCTACCAATGTCAGCTTTGACAATGGTGTCTCTAATATTTTTAGATCTCTTGTAGCACATCATGGGGATTTCATGGAATTCTCTTATTTGAGGATAGGCTTCCTTCAAAATGTTCCAATGTTTGTTGATAATGTGCCTGAATCTATTAACCCAAGCATGATATTGTACCACAAAAGGTAATTGAGCTTTATCTACTTTCTCAACTATCTCCCTCTTCTCACCGACACCTTTTTCCTTTTGACTCTATTTTACCACTGTCATGAAGTACAATATGTGACAAAAAAAAAAAAAAACATTCTCAGAATGGCCTGGATAAGTAAAAGCGTTTAAAAATTATCACCACATAAAGTGACACTGGTCAGATTTGCAAAAAAGGCCGGGTCCTTAGGGTTAAATAGGGCTGAGTACTTAAGGGGTTAAGAAGTCAGAAAATAAAGTAAAACATTTTTTAAAAATTTAAAATGTAGAAGTTCAAATCACACCCCTTTCCCCCAAATAATAAGAAAAATAAATAAATAAATGTGAATAAAGAATAAAAAATGTATGGCTGCATGAAGGCAAGGAGTGGAAAACAAAAATGCAAAAATTGTTCCATCAGGAAGGGGTTAATTCAATTTTTGTTTTAGAAATTTACCAGAAGCTATAATCAGTGATTCATTTTTGTTTAACTACATTTATGGTGTTTCATCTTTAGACCCCCAACGTGAATTGGTATATGAACAACAATCATTGGCAGACACCGTGTTGAAAGAAAAGAAAGAAAGAAAGAAAGAAAGAAAGAAAGAAAGAAAGAAAGAAAGAAAGAAAGAAAGAAAGAAAGAAAATCATTAAAGCAGATGGCATAATCATGTGCTTCTCTAATTACACTTGTCTTGTTCTAACTTTCCTTTTGGCATTTTTAAAACACTAATCCTCTGGAAAAGTATTGCCAGAAGATTTCATTAATCCACTGCTGGATTCCAAACTGCTAATTGGAACACAACTTGCCAAAATTTTATTGGACGTTGATGTTACAAAATTGGAAAGAAGAAGAAGTATTTTGCCAAAAAATAAAAAACATTGAAACATTGAAACATTGAAATAAATGTTTAAATAAACCTAGTTCTTGAATTTTAGTGACCATGAATTTATCACATTTAAAGCAGTAATTTAGCGTAAGTTAAACGTTAATCAAATTTACATTATGTTAGAGTTCATTTGCAAGTATTGCTTGAATAATTTTTGTAGTTATTCAGCTCTTGTTTTTTATATTGTTATTAAACTCTTGTTCTAATTAGTAACTTTATGCTTTTTATTTAGGGTATGGCGATTTTGTAGCTAATTATAATTACTGTAGTGATTATATTTTACTTATAATTATTTGAAAGTAAGTTAGGGGGCAGTTACTGCTGAGCTGCTTTATCCAAGCTATACAGGCTTTAAAGGGGTTATGCAGTAATTGATAATGACCTATCTTCAGGATATGTCATCATTGGGGCTGAGCTGCCATGTGACTTCTAATGGCCTTGGAAGATGTTGTGGCGCTCACAGAGCGGCAGCTTCTTCTAATAGCTGATTGTTGGGGGTCCGTGGTGTTGGTGTGACCACCCACCATTCTAGTATTGATGAGCTATGCTGAAGATAGGTCATCATTATTAATTACCAGATAACGCCTTTAATACATTTTTAGTTTTTACAGAGGTAAAGGTACACATTACTTCAGGCTTATGACCCTGATCTTAGAAGACTATAGCAATGTCCCTGCATTTAAAGCTTAGATTGCTAGCTTTAAAACAAGGCTCACGTCCCTAAATGCTACACAGTATGAGATATGTCAAGATAGTATTCTGCAAGCTATGATCTCAGCCAGTCCCTGAAGTAGGGGGAGGCAGTGAGGGATGTGATGACAGGCTGCAGGGGGAGAGAAGAAACACAGATCCTCCTTTCTCTCTCTAACTGTACATGGTCCCAGGAGGAGGATAACATGTAATTCTGTGTATGTTACCAACCCTCCTTTCTCCATCAATCAGATATGATACTTGCTACCTGATTATCACATATGGGGGTCTTTTTTGAGACAAGGAGTAAGAAGATGAGGACTTGCTCATCTAATCATTCCACTGTGCCTGATTATGCAGTTTATTGATGATATGACCCGAACATTTATAAGCATTCAGATCACAGTGCCAAATAAATTGCATTAAATAAATCATAAACACAGAATTATCAATAAAGTTTACATTTTAGACTGTCCCTACCCTTTCTATACCCGATCTTTAGAGTAAAATATTCAGTAATGGTGATAACAACTATCACTAAAGAGGAATGTAATATATATCTGACAGAGAGAAAAAATTTTTATGAATTAAAAATACATTTTTGTCTGTCACTATAAACAATCGTTTTAAATTACCATTCCAGCTAATTCTGCCCTTTAAAATGCCACATGGCACTCCTTCCCTCTTAAACCCTGCAATGCGTCTATACAGCAGTTTACTACCACATATGGGATGTTTCCATTTCAGTATGAAATGGGTAACAAATTGTCAAGTTCTTTTTCTACTGTTACCCCTTGTAAAAATGAAAGTTGCAACATTTGATTGAAAGATATGAAATCTTTCATTTTCATAGCCAAGTGTCTCTAAATTCTATGGATCACCTGTGAGATCAAAACACTCACTACACTCCATAATAATTTCCATTAGGAATGCAGCTTCCAAAATGGTGTCACTTTTTAGGAGTTTCCTCTGTAGGAGTACCTCAGGGTCCCTTCAAATGTAACATGGCACCCAAAAGTCATTCCAGCAAAATCTGCCTTCCATCTTGTTCTCCTTCCATTTGGAACCCTATTGTGTGCCACTACAACAGTTTCTGATCATATATGATGTGTTTTCTACGTTACAGAATCAGTGTAATAAATATTGATGTTTGTTGTGTTGTTATCCATTGAGGACTTACAGGTAAATTTATTTAAATGGAATAAATAAAACACCTAAAAGGTTAACACAAAGTTTGTAAAATGAGTTTGAATGATTTCAGGGGTTTAGTCTCTAAAATGTGGTTATTTATGAGTGGTTTCTATCATATATCCCCTCAAAGTCACATCATAACAGGCTGAGAGCAGAGCCCTGTTCAAGAGCTGTGTGCTAGGAATATCATATCACTATATACTATAGCTTCACCACACTGAGATCTACTCAGAAAGCTAATCTACATCTTACTGCTTTATTTATAGGCACAATATATATTGATAAAGACACCAATAATATGTGTTAGCTCATAAACAAAAATATGTTTCTATAAGTGGTAATGTTATATCTTGGTGGTATAGAGGTCTACCATGCATGTAGAAATCTCTGGTTTAAGTCCCAGGCAAGACATAAGTTTTCTGTTATTTTTTTTCTCTTTTATTTAAAACCATATTAAAAGGCTATGTTATAATAATAATTAATAATAATAATAATAATAATAATAATAATAATAATAATAATCATCATAATAATAATCATAATAATAAAAAGGTCTTACTATTCTGAGAATAGTGTTGTTTTTTGGTTTTTTGCTAAAACCTATTACTGGTTTATTCACAGACACAATATACACTACTCACAAAAAGTTACAGTGTAGGAAGTGGACATTTGGCTTTCGGGTGAAATTTATGGAAAACGTAAAAAGTTCAAGCTATAATGATATTATATCATGAAAAAAGGGTGTTTAAGTAGAAGCATGTAATGGTGATTTCTTTATCTCAAACAATTTATTGAAACAATAGCCAGCAACAGTGGTGGGTATACTCCCACAAAAAATGTAAATGTGTAAATAACTTGTTATTTGGCCTTGAGCATCAATTATAGCTAGAAAACTATGTTTCATGCTATTCACAAGTTGACTTATTGCCTGCTTAGGCATGGCATCCCACTTTTCTTGAAGAACAGTCCTCAGATCATTGAGGTTCTGGGGTATAAAGTTACGAGCCTCTACACGGCGACGTACCTAATTCCATTGGTTTTCAATGGTATTTAGGTCTGGAGAAAGTGCAGGCCACTCCATTTGAGGTACCCCAGTCTCCAGTAGCCGTTAGCTAATGATGTGACTTCGATGAGCTGGCGTATTGTCGTCCATGAAGATGAAATTAGGCCAATGTTGTTCATGTAGAGGCACAATGACTAGATTAATGTTATTCAAGTAGTATGGGTTTGTCACTGTACCATTTACAAAGTGAAGGACAGTTTTGTATTGACTAGACACACCGGATCACACTGTAATGCCACCACCACCAAAGGCTCATCCGGCAACAACAGTGGCTGATGCATAGCACTCTCCTTGACATCTCCAATATTGTAGACAACTGCAAAAAAAAAGGGGCTCAGTCAGCACATCCCAATGTGCAGGTGCACGATGCCATGGCTAGAAACACAAAGAAAAAAAGAACATTGCAACAGCACTCTGCAGACACAAATAAAGTACAACAATGTCATAATTATAGAAAATATTTTGGTGCTTATCCTACACTTATAAATTAGAGATACTTGGCAGCATTGTTGACAGCCATCATTTGTGCTCAGCGTTAATTGACTTTCATCAGTGAACATCACTGAGGCCCACTGGTCACTTGTCCTGCGTAGATGCTACCTGGTCTATGCAAGACTATGACGCCTGTGCCTTCAGGTGTGGTCAGGTGTCCATGAAGGTCATCTAGCACACAGACCACGCTGATGTAAATGGTTTTGAATGGTCTGATGTGACACTCGAGTGCATCTCACCTCCCTTAAGCATGCCCAGCGTTATGTGGAATTAACTCCTTGTTAGAGAACAGCAAGTTGTGAAAAAAGTACTGAAACATTAAACAGTTGGCCATGTGCATCCAAAAGTTTAGAGAAGGTCAAATTTACTTCACCTATAAAGGTTAGAGTGCATTTTAGGTTTATCCAAAAATTTGACCCACAAGCCATATATCATTAATTTTTTCTGAGTAGTGTAAGTAAGTGCACAATTTTCAAGTTCTTCAAGTTCATTAGAGAATGTTTTTTTTTCCTGCTAGATAATGCCTTTAAAGCAATGGCAACACGTATAGAGCTGTAGTCTTAACCACTAAAGCTAAAAAAGGCACCTGTTCTTTGTATGTACAGAATATTTTTCAGCAGTCATCTCATTATTATCATAGACAGGATTACAATGACGGATATCATCTCTGTATCAATAATAGAGGATCCACCATTTACAATAGGTGATATCACAGATTATATACTCCTTCCTTGTTAAATTATTTTTGAACAGGTCACAAATCATGCCAATAAATTCCTCCCATAGAAGTCAATGAGTACCTTCCAGACTATTGTGCCTATGATTTATGATGCCTGCTCCCATAATCATCTTCAGGAAATAAAATTAAAAAGTCTGTAATAAGAAATTAACTGTCAGAAAAAATTATATTATAGGTGACACATTCACTTCAAAAACATAAATCATCCAATGAGCACATTATTTATTCTACTAGGAACTCCAGCATTACCAATGGCAATGCTAGGGTTTAGAGGTATATGGTACCACAATTCCCTACAGATGCATCTGCATAAGAGCATGTCTACATTAGCATTTCTTGTAATATGTTATATGTGATTGCTGAAGTTGATGGCAGTATTTTGTTTCACAGAAATGTAAAGAATCCTTTGACCTTGTTGTCTTATCTGAAACATACTGGAAAGAAGGCAATTATGGATGCAGTCTTAGTATGCACCAGTAAGCCATGTCCACTACTGCAGCGGACATTCCATTCTTCTGTTACGTCATAGGAACAGGATTTGGAGGTACTATCTCTTCTTGATAGATTGCCTTAGGGTACATTCACACTTGCGGCAGGACGGATCCGGCAGGCTATTCAGGCTGCCGCATCCGTCCTGCCGCAAGTGGCCATGCACTGCTGTGCTGCTGCTCCGTCCCCATTGACTATAATGGGGCGGGGGTCGGAGCTACGACGCAGCATGGCACTGCACGGCCGGAGATCGCCGGACGAAAAGTACTGCATGTCCGACTTTTCGTCCGGCGATCTCCAGGCGTGCAGTGCCGTGCTGCGCCGTAGCTCCGCCCCCGCCCCATTATAGTCAATAGGGACGGAGCGGCAGCACGGCAGTGCACGGCCACTTGCGGCAGGACGGATGCGGCGACTGAATAGCCTGCCGGATCCGTCCTGCCGCAAGTGTGAAAGTACCCTTAATCAGCATGAGGAGGCATTTAGGCTGGGAACACACCTAAGCGTTTTTGGAGCGGGCGTTTTTTTGAGCGTTTTTGCAATTTAGGAACGCGCGTTTTTGAGGCGTTTTTTTGATTGACAGGTTCCAGATCCACTAAAAAGGGTCTCCGCCTCACATCCAGCTTCCTCCATGCTGGGGCCTTGGATTCTGTGTTGAACCTGGAAGCGGCCTTTTTATGCTGGGTCAAATGAGAAAAACGCGCGATCGTATGCGCGTTTTTAAAACAGAAAACGCGCATATCTTCACCTTGGAGCGTTCCCATGCATTCCAATGGGTGGAAACGCTTGAAAAAACATCCCAAAGAAGCTCAAGCACTAGCGTTTGGGTCAGGCGTTTTTCAGTGCATTTAAACGCGCTGTAAAACGCCCAAATGTGTACCATGCCCTTATGGATACATGGCATTTCACATGTTGTGCGTTTTTCAGCGCGTAGGAACGCGCTGAAAAACGCTTAGGTGTGTACCTAGGGATAGGCCATGCCTTGTCATCTTAAATTCTCGGAAGAAGGGATGCAAATAAACTCTTAGCAAGTTTTGCCTCTAATGCCACCAAATGTAAGGTAGCAATCCACTGTTCAAAGCTATCCAAAGTCAATGTTCAACCCTTTAAATAGTTCTTGAAACATGACTTTGATAATAAAAAAAAGCAAGCACCTCATCTGCAAGGGGAAGTAATATCCTCAAAATCCTGACCTAGACCTCTCAACCAGTTATGGCCTCCTGCACACGACCGTATGATTTTGCTGTCCGTTTTAAACCGATCCGATTTTCCGTTTTTTGTTTCAGTAGTGTTTCTGTTTCCGTTCCGTTTTTCCATTTGGTTTCTGTTGTGATACTTTTTTGCGGATCGCAAACGGAAAAGGAAGCATACAATAATGTTTCAACATGAAAAAGTACAGATGTAGCATGGTTAGCACTCCTTTTTTCTGAGATTTCTGAGTTTGGTTATCTAATCTAAACACCTTCAATTGCTTTTCAATGGCTTTTTTTTCAAGATATTGAAATGAGTTAAGAAATTTGAGTTAACCCTGCTACATGTACATAAAAAAATTTGGGCTGGGCATAAAATGTTCAATAGATGGTTCCGTAAAAACGGAATGAATACAGAAGCCATACGGATGTGTTCCATATGCATTCCATTATTTTGCGGACCCATTGACTTTAATGGAGCCCCAGAACGTGATTTGCGGCCAATAATAGGACATGTTCTCTCTTTGAACGGAACGGAAATAAGTAAGCGGAAGGCGAACAGAGTACCTTCCATATTTTTTGCGGATCCATTGAAATGAATGGTTCCATATACGGAATGCAAAAAACGGAACATAAACGGAAAAGAAAAATGTTTGTGTGCAGGAGGCCTAAGCCTGTATTCTGTGCTCAGCACTGATGAGGGGCAATTGTCCCAAAACAGCTGTCTGCAGATGAGGTGTTGCTTATTTATTATCCAAGTCATGACTCAAGGCCTATAAGCAAATATTGACTTATAGGATAGCTGCCTTACATTTTATCACAGTAATAGAAAAAAAAAATGCAAGCAAAGATGGATCTGTCATATGATGGACACCAAAAGCACCACTGTCATGGTGCCTTCATCCCAAAGTGCATTTTTTGTAATTAGCTGGTTCAATGACAGGGAATGGCCATTGCGCCACCCCCATCATTGAACCCCTCAGATGCCGGGTTCATGGCTGATCGATCGTAGCATCATAAATCAATATTAAAGCATTTTAGGGGTTGCTCTTAGAAAAAAATAATAATCATACTTTTTTATCCATTTGATTGTGGCCACTGCAGCCATCTTGCTTGAAGATCCAGCGCAAAATCTCTCTCTACGGCGCGTGATGACGTCATCACTAGTGTTGAGCGAACAGTTCGAGCATAGTTCAGGTTTGTACCGAATTTTGGGGTGTTCGGGAATGGACCCGGGCCCGAACATCTTCAAAAAAGTTCAGGTTCAGGTCCGTCGTTCGGCGATTTCTTCCCGCTTTCTGAAGGGCTGCACAGTAGCCAATCAGCTAGCGTTTTACTTCTTGCCCTAAGAAGCCATCACAGCCATGCCTACTAATGGAATGGCTGTGATTGGCCAAGTGCAGCATGTGACCCAGCCTCTATTTAAAATGCAGTCGCATAGCGCCGCACGTCACACTGCTCTGATTAGTGTAGGGAGGGGATGCAGCTTCTGTGAGGGCGAGATTAGGCAGGGAAAAGTCAGCAAAAGCACCTAATGAAGTGATCGATCTACAGCTGTGAATGATTCAACTTCTGCTAGTTAATTGCTCACTGGTTTTAGGCTGCACAGAGCGTTTTTTTGTCACTTTTTTCTGGGGTGATCGGCGGCCATTTTGTGACATGTGGTGGGGGTTAAGTTCAATTGCCAAAATAGCAATTCCCTAAATCTGGTGTTGCAGCTGTGGCTAGCCAAGTGTAACGCTGGGTTCACACCTGAGCGTTTCTGAGACGCGCGTTTTTGCCGCACGTTTTTGTCGCGCGTTTTACGCGTGTTTTTGGCAATAGTAAACGCGCGTTTTACGAGCGTTTGTGTGATTGATTGCAGTGTTGTCTTCTCTCCAAACTGTGCCTAGCACCTGGGGTTTGGCCTTTCCAGCATGTTGCAAATTCATAAACGCGCGTTCGAACGGGCGTTTTCATTGTCAAAAACACGCAAAATGCGTTGCGCGTTCCCATTGAAGTCTATGGGCCAAAAAGCGCGACAAACGCTCCAAAAAAGCTCAAGTACTTGTTTATGCGTCGGGCGTTTTTCAGCGCGTTCGAACGCGCTATAAAACGCAAAAATGTGAACCAGTCCCAAAGGGAAGCATTGGTTTGCATCGGTTATGCGTTTTACAGCACGTTCGAACGCGAACATTATTACCCTCAGTGTGAACTGAGGGTAATAATGTCTGCTGTCTGGCAAAGGATAGATTATTTTCTGAGGTGAAATTCAATTGCCAAAATTGCAATCCCCTAAATCTGGTGTCCCAGAAGTGGCTGGCAAAGTATAATAGTGTCCGGCAAAGGATATATTTTGTTCTGGGGTGAAATTCAATAGGCAAAATAGCAATACCGTAAATCAGTGGTTTCAGCTGCGGCTGGCCAAATTTAATAGTGTCCTGCAAAGGATATATTTTGTTCTGGAGTGAAATTCAATTGCCAAAATACCAATACCATAAATCAGTGGTTTCAGCTGTGGCTGCCCAAGTTTAAGAGTGTACGGCAAAGGATATATTATTTTCTGCGGTGAAATTTAGTTGCAAAAATAGAAATACAGTAAAACTGTTGTTCCAGCTGTTGCAGGCTTCGTTTAAATCTGTACGTAAAAGGGTATATTTTTTTCTGGGGTGAAATTTAATTGCCAAAATAGCAATACCCTGAATCTGGTGTTCCAGCTGTTGCAGGTCTAGTTTAAATTAGTCCGTAAAAGGGTATATGTTTTTTCTGGGGTGAAATTCAATTGCCAGAATAGCAATACCCTGAATCTGGTGTTCCAGCTGTTGCAGGCTTCGTTTAAATCTGTACCGTAAAAGGGTATATTTTTTTCTGGGGTGAAATTTAATTGCCAAAATAGCAATACCCTGAATCTGGTGTTCCAGCTGTTGCAGGTCTAGTTTAAATTAGTCCGTAAAAGGGTATATGTTTTTTCTGGGGTGAAATTCAATTGCCAGAATAGCAATACCCTGAATCTGGTGTTCCAGCTGTTGAAGGCCTAGTTTAAATCTGTCCGTAAAAGGGTATATTTTTCTATGGGGTGAAATTCAGTTGCCAAAATAGAAATACAATAAATCTGGTGTTCCAGCTGTGACTGGACAAGTTTAATAGTATCCGTCAAAGGATAGATTTTGTTCTGGGGTGAAATTCACTTGCCAATATAGCAATACCCTGAATCTGGTGTTCCAGCTGTTGCAGGCCAAGTGTTAATCTGTCCATAAAAGGGTATATTACACTCAAGGTGTATATACAAGTGCTGAGAGGGTCATCCTCAATAACTTCACAAGCTGCCGTGCATCTCCCATTGTATTTCTGTCCGTTAAAGGGTATATAACACAAAGTGTTAAAATACAATTTCTGAAGGCATAATCCTACATATTTTTTAACACGCTACTGTGCATCTCCAAGTGTAAATCTGTCCATAAAAGGATACCTTTCATCCAGGGCCTAAATACTAGGCCTACAATTGATATTTCCCTAAATCAGTGGTTACTGCTGTGCCTTGATTAGTGTAATATATACTGGAGAGTGAATCTGGATCGCACATCCTCAACACTATGCTTTTGATGTAATGACTGTCTCAGCATGATTACGTGGCGTATCCGCCAAATATGTAATACATAGTATGCTGTGCATAAGAGGCATTAGTATACAGTTTGATCAAAGAGCATAGGCCCACTTTTCACGACAAGGAAGCCTCTGCAAGTGGGAAACTACTCTAACCTATAAATGGCGCAGCCGTGCGCGGCAACCACCGGCGCCCCAGCACCGCACCAGCAGCAGACAGCGGGACCCAGGAGCCACACAGCAACCCCACTGTGCAGCAAAGCCTACTTGGCTCTGGGACCCACCGCCCCGCCAGCACAGCACTGAGGCAGCAATGGCAGACACGCAGTACTGCACCATGTGAAAGAGTGCAAAGAGCTCACCCAGTCACGACCCTCAGGAAATGCTTCCAGATTCACTCTCCAGTATATATTGTAATTATTTGTTTTCTTTTTCCCCCCTCTGGTATCAGCACTCCTCCCCATTTGGACTAGGTGTTTTTAATTAGCCTGAGCTACAAGGGGTTTATAAACTCAAACTATCTCTCAGATGCATTTCCTGAGGGTGACTGGGTGAGCTCTTTGCACTCGTTCACATGGTGCAGTACTGCGTGTTTGCCATTGCTGCCTCAGTGCTGTGCTGGCGGGCAGTGGGTCCCAGAGCCAAGGAGGCTTTGCTGCACAGTGGGGTTGCTGTGTGGCTCCTGGGTCCCGCTGTCCGCTGCTGGTGCGGTGCTGGGGCGCCGGTGGTCGCCGCGCACGGCTGCGCCATTTATAGGTTAGAGTAGTTTCCCACTTGCAGAGGCTTCCTTGTCGTGGAAAGTGGGCCTATGATCTTTGATCAAACTGTATACTAATGCCTCTTATGCACAGCATACTATGTATTACATATTTGGCGGATACGCCACGTAATCATGCTGAGACAGTCATTACATCAAAAGCATAGTGTTGAGGATGTGCGATCCAGATTCACTCTCCAGTATATATTATACCTTGATTAGTGTAATACAGTACATAAATAAATCGGCAGATAGTGTTAGGTGCCTGTAAAAAAATACCTGAATATGAAATCAATACATTGGGCCAAATATTTTTTTTCTTATTGTGGTGCTTGGTGAACGGTAACAATGAGGAAAACATCTAGTAAGGGACGCGGACGCGGTCGTGGTGGTGTTAGTGGACCCTCTGTTGCTGGGAGAGGACGTGGCCTTCTGCCACAGCCACACGTCCTAGTGAACCAACTACCTCAGGTTCCAGTACCCGCCAGAATTTACAGCGATATTTGGTGGGGCCCAATGCTGTTCTAAGAATGGTAAGGCCTGAGCAGGTACAGGCGCTAATCAATTGGGTGGCCGACAGTGGATCCAGCATGTTCACAACATTATCTCCCACCCAGTATTCTGCAGAAAGCGCACAGGTGGCGCCTGAAAACCGAGCCCCATCAGTCTGTCACATCACCCCCATGCATATCAGGGAAACTGTTTGATCCTCAAGTTATGCAGAAGTCTCTTATGCTGTTTGAAGGCTCTGCTGGCAGGGTTTCCCAAGGGAATCCACCTAGCCCTTCCCCAGTGGTAGAAGACATAGAATGCACTGATGCACAGCCACTTATGTTTCCTGATGATGAGGACATGGGAATACCACATCATCGGCGACCGCACGTCTCTGATGATGACGAAACACAGGTGCCAACTGCTGCGTCTTTCTGCAGTGTGCAGACCGAACAGGAGGACCGAAATCCCGTGCTGAGCCACGCCCCCTGCGCTGATCACATGACGGTGACGTCACCCCACGTCCTTCGGCTGTTCAACAGTTAGGGTTGGTGGAAGCCGCCCCTTATGGATTCCATATGCGGCGATAGTCCGCGGTAGTGGAATCCATAACGGGATGTGGCGATTACCACAACCCAAACGCCGAACACCGAACTTTTTTTTTCATCTCTAGTTCTGAACCTTAGCACAACCTGCATAACCAGGCATCTACATGCAAAGCATGAACTGCAGTGGAGTAAACACCTTAAAAACAAGGGACTCACTCATGCTCCCCCTGCTCCCTCTTCTGCTGCTGCCTCGGCCTCTTCCTCCGCCTCGGGAGGAATGTTGGCACCTGCCACCCACCAAACAGAGGATGTGCCACCGACACCACCACGTGTGTCACCAAGCATCTCCACCATGTCACACGGCAGAGTTCAGCTCTCCATCTCACAAACCTTGTAAAGAAAGCGTAAATTCCCACCTAGCCACCCTTGAGCCCTGGACCTGAATGCCAGCATTTCTAAACTACTGGCCTTTGAAATGCTGTCATTCAGGCTGGTGGACACAGACAGCTTCAAACAGCTGATGGCCATGGCTGTCCCACATGTTGTTGTTCCCAGCCGTCACTACTTTTCCAAGACAGCCGTGCCTTCCCTGCACCACTAAGTATCCGATAAAATCAAGTGTGCACTGCGCAACGCCATCTGTGGCAATGTCCACCTAACCAAAGATACGTGGACCAGAAAGCACGGCCATGGACGCTATATCTCCTTAACTGCACACTGGGTAAATGTAGTGGCAGCTGGGCCCCAGGCAGAGAGTTCCTTGGCGCACGTCCTTCCGCAGCAAAGGATCGCAGGGCATCATTCTTTGCCTCCTGTAGCCTCCTCCTCCTACTCGGCTTCCTCCCCTTCTGCTTCCACCAGCTCATCCAGTCAGCCACAGACGTTCACCACCAACTTCAGCACAGCCCGGGGTAAACGTCAGCAGGCCATTCTGAAACTCATATGTTTAGGGGACAGGCCCCACGCCGCGCAGGAGTTATGGCGGGGTATTGAACAACAGACCAACGAGTGGTTTCTGCCAGCGAGCCTCAAGCCCGGCTTGGTGGTGTGCGATAATGGGCAAAATCTCGTCGCAGCTCTGGGACTAGCCGATTCGACGCACATCTCGTGCCTGGCGCATGTGCTGAACTACCCCGAAATGTCAGAGTTTCTGCATAATGTGCGGGCCGTCTGTGCGCGCTTCCGGCATTCACATCCTGCCGCTGCTTGCCTGTCTGCGCTTCAGCGGAACTTCGGCCTTCCCGCTCACCACCTCATATGCGACGTGCCCACCAGGTGGAACTCCACCTTGCACATGGCTGGAGAGACTGTGTGAGCAGCAGCAGGCCACAGTGGAGTTTCAGATGCAGCACGCACGCGTCAGTTGCACTGCGGAACAGCACCACTTCACCACCAATGATTGGGCCTCCATTCGAGACCTGTGTGCCCTGTTGCGCTTTTTCGAGTACTCCACCAACATGGCCAGTGGCGATGACACCGTTATCAGCGTTACAATACCACTTCTATGTCTTCTTGAGAAAACGCTTAGGGTGATGATGAAAGAGGAGGTGGCCCAGGAGGAGGAGGAGGATCAGCACAGCAGGAGGTATTGTCACTGACAAGGGAAGTCACCTAGGTCAAAAAGGTCTAGATTACCTCACTGTTATTAACCACTTCAGCCCCCCTACCTTAAACACCCTTAAAGACCAGGCCACTTTTTACAATTCCGCACTACACTACTTTCACCGTTTATTGCTCCGTCATACAACTTACCACCCAAATGAATTTTACCTCCTTTTCTTCTCAGTAATAGAGCTTTCATTTGGTGCTATTTCTTTCTTGCTGACATTTTTACTTTTTTTGATATTTTACTTTTTTTGATGAAATTTTTGCAAAAAAATGATATTTTTCACTTTATGTTGGAAAATTTGTCAAATAAAACTACATTTCTCTAAAAAAAATTTCTCTAAATTTATTGTTCTACATGTCTTTGATAAAAAAAAATGCAATAAGTGTATATTTATTGGTTTGGGTAAAAGTTATAGCGTTTACAAACTATGGTGCAAAAAGTGAATTTCCGCACTTTGACTTTCTGAGCACCTGTCCTGTTTCCTGACGTACTACAATGCCCAGACAGTAGAAATACCCCATAAATGACCCCATTTCCGAAAGTAGACACCCTAAGGTATTCACTGAGGGGCATAGTGAGTTCATGGAAGTTTTTATTTTTGTCACAAGTTAGCGGAAATGGATTTTTTTTTTTTTTTACAAAGTCTCATATTCTACTAACTTGTGCCAAAAATACAATTTTACATGAACTCACCATACCCCTCACAGAATACCTTGGGGTGTCTTCTTTCCGAAATGGGGTCACTTGTGGGGTATTTATACTGCCCTGGCATTTTAGGGGCCCCTAAGCGTGAGAATCCAAATGCGTAAAAATGCCCTGTAAAATCCTAAAGGTACTCATTGGATTTAGGGCCCATTTGCGCATCTTGGATGCAAAAAGTGGCACACATGGGGTATCGCCGTACTCAGGAGAAGTAGGGCAATGTGTTTTGGGGTGTATTTTTACATATACCCCTACTGGGTGTGAAAAATATCTCTGTAAATGACAACTTTGTATAAATATTTTTAAAAAGTTGTCATTTACAGAGATATTCTCACACCCTGCATGGGTATATGTAAAATACACCCCAAAACACATTGCCCTACTTCTCCTGAGTACGGCGATACCCCATGTGTGCCACTTTTGCATCCAAGATGCGCAAATGGGCCCTAAATCAATGAGTACCTTTAGTATTTTACAGGACATTTTACGCATTTGAATTCCAAACTGCTTTTGACGTTTAGGGGCCCCTAAAATGCCAGGGCAGTAAAATACCACACAAGTGACCCCATTTCGGAAAGTAGACACCCCAAGGTATTCGCTGATGGGCATAGTGAGTTCATGGAAGTTTTTATTTTTTGGCACAAGTTATGGAAATGGATTTATTTATTTTTTTTTTTTTTACAAAGTCTCATATTCCACTAACTTGTGCCAAAAATAAAATTTTACATGAACTCACCATACCCCTCACGGAATACCTTGGGGTGTCTTCTTTCTAATATGGGGTCACTTGTGTGGTATTTTTACTGCCCTGGCATTTTAGGGGCCCCTAAACGTCAGAAGCAGTTTGGAATCCAAATGCGTAAAAATGTCCTGTGAAATCCTATAAGGTACTCATTGGATTTAGGGCCCCTTTGCGCATCTTGGCTGCAAAAAGTGGCACACATGGGGTATCGACGTACTCGGAGAAGTAGGGCAATGTGTTTTGGGGCGTATTTTTACCTATACCCCTACTGGGTGTGAAAAATATCTCTGTAAATGACAACTTTGTATAATTTTTTTAAAAGTTGTCATTTACAGAGATATTTTCACACCCAGTATGGGTATATGTAAGTACACCCCAAAACACATTGCTACTTCTCCTGAGTACAGAGATACCACATGTGTGCCACTTTTGCAGCCAAGTGCGCAATTCGACCCTAAATCCAATGAGTACCTTCTAGAACGGTATTTTTACGCATTTTTCTTCTCACGCTTCAGGGCCCCTAAAATGCCAGGGCAGTATAAATACCCACATGTGACCCCATTTTGGAAAGAAGACACCCCAAGGTATTCTGTGAGGGGTATGGTGAGTTCATAGAAGATTTTTTTTTGCCCAAGTTAGCGGAATTTGATTTTTTTGTTTTTTTCACAAAGTCTCCCTTTCCGCTAACTTGTGACAAAAGTTCAATCTTTCATGGACTCAATATGCCCCTCAGCGAATACCTTGGGCGTCTTCTTTCCGAAATGGGGTCACATGTGAGGTTTTTGTACTGCCCTGGCATTTGAGGTCACCGCAATCATTACACGTATGGCCAGCATTAGGAGTTTCTGCTATTCTCCTTATATGGAGCATACAGGTAATGAGATTTTTTCCGTTCAGCCTCTGGGCTGAAAGAAAAAATGAGCGGCACAGATTTCCTCATTCGCATCGATCGATGTGGATGAAAAAATCTCTGCCAAAAAATATGCAAGAAAAAAGAGGGGCCTGGCGATTGCCAGGACATAGGAGCTCCGCCCAAACATCCATACCCACTCAGCTCCTATGTCCTGGCAAACGTGATTTCTCCATTCACATCGATCAATCCATCGGTGTGGAGGAAGACATCTTTGCCAGATTTTTGATACAAAGTGTTTGCCAAAGCATATGAACTCCAACACCTCTCCTCAGCTCACATGCCAGGGCAAACGTACCTGTCCTGCAGAGGAGAAATCTCGTCTTGCAGCGCCGCATACACTGACTTCACGTGTCTTCTGATAGCAGCGCAATGCTTCTCTCAGAATTCACATCAGTGCTGCGGCGTTTTCGTCGGTTGGTCCGTTGGTCTGTTGGTATACCTGGAAAATAAAGGGTGGTTATGGGGAAAAAAAAAAAAAGAAGAAAAAACAGGCAGCAGGCACATGACTTGAACGTTGCAAACTTTATAAAACCAGAACATTTTAAAACTTTTATAAAACATGAACATAAAAACCTGAACTAACTCAAGATTTTTTTCTTGCTACCTGTTTAATTTTTATTTTTTTACCATTTCACTCTTTATTTTCCTAGCAGAAACCTCTCCTTTCCCATGGGACAATGTGTAAAGTGTAAATCACACAGAGATGGTGCAGAAGTACATTATACGCGTTATCCCAAGTGAAAGGAGAGGTTTCTACCGTTTCACACTTCTGCTGTAGCACACCAGCACCGTCCCTATGTGTTAGGGTCTCTCAAAACCTAGTGTCCTGAGAGACCCTAGAGCCTCAGTGGAAAAAAACTACCTGTGTAGTGCTGTCCCTAGGTCCCTAAGTGTACCTGAGTGTGGTACTTCCGGAAACACTCTCCAAGGCATAGGGCAGGGTGGTCAGGACAGTCAGGACAGAAATAACGGGTGTCACGCCTTATTCCACTCCTGCTACAGACACGACATTTTTTCGGGGTGGCGGTTGGTTTGAGGTACCCGGCACAACGCTAGGGAAGTGCCGCTCGTGTAGACGGCTAACTACACTGGTGGATGGGGCCACGGAACCTCCTGGGTACAGGAGGTTCTCGACGATCTCTTCCTGGAATTTTAGGAAAGATCCAGTTCTCCCAGCCTTACTGTAGAGAACGTAACTATTATATAGAGCCAATTGAATCAGATAAACAGACACTTTTTTATACCAGCGTCTGGTCTTTCGGGAAACCAAATAAGGGGCCAACATCTGGTCGTTGAAGTCCACCCCTCCCATGTGGAGGTTATAGTCGTGGACTGAGAGGGGCTTTTCAACGACACTGGTTGCCCGTTGAATTTGTACTGTCGTGTCTGCGTGAATGGAGGAGAGCATGTAAACGTCACGCTTGTCTCTCCATTTCACCGCGAGCAGTTCGTCGTTACACAGTGCAGCCCTCTGCCCCCTTGCAAGTCGGGTGGTAAGAAGCCGTTGGGGGTAGCCCGGCGACTAGGTCGCGCGGTGCCGCAGCAGCCAATCTGTTCTAGGAACAAATGCTTGAAGAGGGCCACACTTGTGTAAAAGTTGTCCACGTAAAGATGGTACCCCTTGCCGAATAAGGGTGACACCAAGTCCCAGACTATCTTCCACTGCTCCCCAGGTAGTCAGGGCAACCGACCGGCTCCAGGGTCTGATCTTTTCCCTCATAGATCCGAAATTTGTGCGTATAGCCTGTGGCCCTTTCACAGAGCTTATACAATTTGACCCCATACCGGGCGCGCTTGCTCGGGATGTACTGCTTGAAGCCAAGGCGCCCGGTAAAATGTACAAGGGACTCGTCTACGCAGATGTTTTGAGCAGGGGTGTACAAATCTGCAAATTTCTGGTTGAAATGGTCTATGAGGGGCCGAATTTTATGGAGCCGGTCAAAAGCTGGGTGGCCTCTGGGACGGGAGGTGGTGTTGTCACTAAAGTGCAGGAAACGCAGGATGGTCTCAAAACGTGTCCTGGACATGGCAGCAGAGTACATGGGCATGTGATGAATTGGGTTCGTGGACCAATATGACCGCAATTCATGTTTTTGGTTATGCCCATGCTGAGGAGAAGGCCCAGAAAAGTTCTAAGTTCGGAAACTTGGACTGGTTTCCACCGGAAAGGCTGGGCATAAGAGCTTCCCGGGTTGTCGGCGATAAATTGAGTGGCATATCTGTTTGTTTCTGCCACGACTAAGTCAAAGAGCTCCGCAGTGAAAAACAGCTCAAAAAACCCCAGCGCCGATCCTATCTGAGCTGTTTCCACCCGAACTCCTGACTGGGCGGTGAAAGGGGAACTACTGGTGCGGCTGAAGATGGGGGCTGCCAATCAGGGTTTGCCAGCACCTCAGGGACTCTAGGGGCTCTACGGGCCTGTTGTCTTTGCGGTGGCTGCGACGGGAAACTATTGCACGTGCCACCGTACCAGCTTCTACTGCCCTTCTGGTGCTCGCCACTTCACCATGTTCTACGGCAGTGCTGGTAGAAGGTCCAGGACGGGCTGCGCTGCTGGTGTATGCCTCACCACGTAATCCGGCAGCGCCAGCCCCACTCTGCTGCCCTTGAAGCGGATCCTGCGCAACCTGTGGTCTAGCGACACGGGGCCGGGTACGCCTGGTTCTATCAGGGACCTCCACCTCCTCGTCAGAACTTTGGGTCAGAGAGCCACTGCTTTCTACAGGTTGGTATTCTGACCCGCTGGATTCGTCAGATGAGGGTTCCCACTCCTCATCCGACTGGGTCAGAATCCTGTAGGCCTCTTCAGAGGAATACCCCTTGTTTGACATTTGGCCGTCTAAATTTAGGGGTATTCCCTGAGACTACCAAGAAAAAAGCAAGCCTGTCTTACAATTGAGAGGGTAGCGAAGTACAGAAGCCGCTGCGATTGATAAAAAATATCAAAACTGATTTTTTATCGCCGCAGCGCTTGTGAAGGATTGTGCAGTGATTACAAAAAAAAATTTTTTTGTCACTGCGGCGGGGTGGGCGTGGGTGAGCGCACGTGTGGGCGACCGATCAGGCCTGATCGGGCAAACACTGCGTTTGGGGTGGAGGGCGAACTAAAGTGACACTAGTACTATTATATATCTGACCGTGATCAGTTCTGATCACTTACAGATACTATAAAAGTACAAGCGCTGATTAGCGCTACGCTAATCAGCGAACCAGTGACTGCGGTGCGGTGGGCTTGGCGCTAACGCTAACTACCTACCAAAGGGGACTAAACTAAGCTAAACCTAACAGTCAATCTTAGTGGAAAAAAAAAAGTGACAGTTTACACTGATCACTTTTTCCCTTTCACTGGATGATTGACAGGTGCTGAAAAGGGTGATCAAGGGGTTAATTTGGGTGATGGGGGGCTGATCAGGGGGCTATGTGTGGTGCTTGGTGTACTCACTGTAGAGGTGTGCTCTCTCCTGGGTCCAACCGGCGAAAAGGACCCAGGAGAGAGCACAGAAGCCATTTAATCCATCATATTTACTAATATGATGGGTTAAATGGCTCCTGATTCGTTTTTTTGAATGTCATCAGCCCGCCAGCGCTGCCGATTGGCTGGCAGGCTGATGACCAAGTTCTTCTGAATTCACTGCTATGCGCGATCTGCGCATGCGCGGGCGCTTGTGCCCGAAATCTCGCGCATCGCGAGAGGACGCCCCGATGCGTCCAAACAGAAGATCCCGGCCACCCGCAGGACGCAATCCTGCGTACGGCGGTCGGGGACTGGTTAAGATGAATGAGGCATGGATACCGAAGGGACTGACAGTGGGGGATACATTTGACTAACAAAAGCCTGATGAGATGCCTTGGGCTAAAAAAGTGTCCCTACGCTGCTGTATTTAATCTCTGCATGCCGGATGACTTGCGTGACTTCTCCGCCACCAACTAGGGTTCAAGCCGCAATGTTTTAGTACACTTTCTGCCTGGAAAACATCCATCTTTCCGGCCGCTGCTACAGCAGCGGCTGCAACAATACCTAGCTTTTAAGGCATTTGTACATGCCTAATTTTTCTGGCCTCTGTGGCTGCAAAAACAAAACAAAAAAAAGGCACATACATGTGTCAATTCCCCTTCGTGATTGTTACCTTGTTGTGGTGAAAGGGCTTGCGTATCACAATGAAGCGATCACCTCTATGAGTGTGTTGGCAATGATGGCACACCCCAGATGATAAGGTCGTTGCTTCATTCTGAACAGACCAAAAGCGATCGGCTGGATAATTTTTTATAAAAAAACATTAATTTTCTTTGTGATCATCTAAGGTGATCATTAAAGCCTACTAGGCCAACAATGGGCACACACTGCAGAATCATTGTTTTCTGGGTCACTTAACTGTCACTGAACTACCTCAGCATTAAATAGGCTTTGAAAAACCGCCATTGCCTGCAATCTCCCAAACGTGCGCACAAGCACAGTCATCACTACACCATGATTGACGCATAGAGGAATAAAATTTATGTCATGAGTGTGTCAACTATTGACAACTCTTTGCAGTTGTCTAAAATCTATTCGATACACGTCCCCTAATAGGGGACGTAACTGGGATTAAACTGAAAAGAATAGTACTAGTTAACACACCACTCATATAGGGTGTCACAGTACATTGCGCGGTGCACGTGCAGTGCCCCAAATTGGAAGTAAGAGGACCGACCAATCATCTTTTTAAATCTCCCGGTCCCTAAAATCTATTCACGTCCCCTGACAGGGGACATAACAGGGATAAAACTGATAGGAATAGTACTACTTAACACATCACTCATATACGGTGTCACAGTACATTGCACAGCACACGCGCAGTGCCCCAAATTGGAAGGAAGAGGACCGACCAACCATCCTTTTCCATCTCCCGGTTCCTAAAATCTATTCAATACACGTCCCCTGATAGGGGACGTAACAGGGATAAAACTGATAGGAATAGTACTACTTAACACATCACTCATATAGGGTGTCACAGTACATTGTACGGCGCATGCACAGTGCCCCAAATTGGAAGGAAGAGAACCGACCAACCATATTTTTCCATCTCCCGGTTCCTAAACTCTATTAGATACACGTCCCCTGGTAGGGGACGTAACAGGGATTAAACTGTTAGGAATAGTACTACTTAACACACCACTCATATAGGGTGGCACAGTACATTGCACGGCGCACGCGCATTGCCCCAAATTGGAAGTAAGAGGACTGACCAACCATCTTTTTCCATCTCCCGGTTCCTAAAATCTATTCACGTCCCCTGATAGGGGAACTTACAGGGATTAAACTGATAGGAATAGTACTACTTAACAAACCACTCATATAGGGTTTCACAGTACATTGCACGGCGCACGCGCAGTGCCCCAGATTGGAAGGAAGAGGACCGACCAATCATTTTTCCATATCCCGGTTCCTAAAATCTATTCCATTCACCGGCCCCTGATAGGGGCTGAAACAGAGATTAAATTGGTAAGAACAGATTTTTTTATTTAAAAAAAAAGAGGACAGCCTCTGCGGAGCTGGGTGTTTTTTTTGGCCGCGTTACTGAACGCTCATGCACGATGGCTGTAGACTCATGCGTTCTTTTGCGGAGGTGACAAACCTGGTCAGTCAAACCCAAGGTCGACCTCATCCCATATGCATTTTTTCTGGAGCGTGCCCTGCGAAGAGTGCTGGATCAGGTCGTAGATGAGCATGAAGAGGAAGAGTTGTGGTCACCATCACCACCAGAGGCAGCCTTGTTGTCGTCGATTGCTGGACCTGCGGCAACGCAGAGAGAGGAGTCTGAAGAAGAGGAGTCAGAGGAGGAAGGTGGCTTTGAGGAGGTGGAAGACCAACCACAGCAGGCGTCACATTTTCAAAGAATCCAGTGACATATTCACCCAATGAACATGAACATTTCAATCCCTCACTGCCTTGTCCATATAGGCCTATAATTCATATACAGTAGCATGCAAAATTGTGGGCACCACTGTTCCAAATTGCTGTTACTGTGAACAGTTAAAAGGGTTTTCCAAGATTTCAATACTGCCTTCTCTGTGCTTACCAAGCACAGCACCTTACATTGTATAGCGCTGTGCTTGGTATCACAGCTCAGCCCCTTTCACTTCTATGGGGCTGAG